>LYUA01000736.1:657106-670965 GCA_002093875.1 Calopteryx splendens
CATGCCCCCGCCGTAAAATGCTCCCCCTCCGTTCCCTTAACCCACTCTCCACGCCCCCACTCCATCCGGCCCTTCCACGACACCGTAAACCCCCCCTCACCCACAACCCCCTTTGACTCACCCCTTCGAGCACCCCCCTGTAGCATTTTCCCTCGGACGACCTTGAGGGCTTAGCGTATGTTGGTGCAGGCAGTGGAGACCGGGAGGAGAGAGGGCTGCTGCTAAGGACTTTGGTTTCCTATCAATTGAAAATAAAAATCTTGGAATGGCTTAGGCGAAAGCACAGGGCCTCGAGATGCAAAAGGACCCCTCCCTCCCTTATGCGAGGAGATTTGGTTTATGGGATATGGTTGGGACGGGGCAATCGAGTCGGGGGACCCAACCCCGATCCCCGAATTCCGAGGCAAAACGACCTATGACCTCCACTACCTGATGTTCCGTACTTCGTCGTGCGCCATTGGGTGTTTTCATTAGCTGCTAGTCCAGCCAGGTCGCGTTGGTCTTGATGGAGTACGGTGATGATAAGTACAATGGCTATGGATTAATTTAACCTCTGGAGATGAGTAAATGTTTGTTTTCCTGAAATAACCGTACAAAAGCGGTGCAACGGTGACGGCCTATTGGCCGCAATATAGCGTAGCAATAATCATACGAGCATACTCGTTGCCTAGAGAATAGAACATTAGTCAGGAGCTCAGGGAAAACGAAAGAAAGGTAAATTAAGTATAAATGAATCAGGCGTGCCTCCCCGCCTTCTAATCTAAGATTCTGATCACGTGATCTGGAAGACGGACCAAACGCCCCAGAAATAGGATCCACTTCAAGTTTGTTTTTCTTCAGACACTTACTTTGGGAACTTCCATATTGGAGGAGGGTGGGGCGTTTTACAAGAGCCTGAAATTATATAAAATTTCGGAAAATAGACATGAGTTAAAAAACAGTAAACATTTTAATGCATGTATAAAGAACGGAGATGGAGCAAAATTGTAGACGGCTTTTTTTCAATATATCATAGCAATGAAATAAGATAAAATTGATTCACATCTATGAGACATCCTAAATTACTCATACCCATATCATCTATATCTGTATAGACAGATTCCTACTTCCAATTAATATTTAATTTTTTCGCCTATTTTATGCGGGGTTAATTCGAAACGGAAAAGCAAGTAGAAAAACGGGATTAGTTTAAAGGGTACTTGGGAAATTTAATTACAAGATAAAAGAGGGGTGTTAAATTTCACAAGTTAACCCCATTTACAATATACTTCAAGTGGATTGAAACTGCAAGGTGATGGTTTCATAGCAGAATATAAAAGAGTTCAGTGAAGATGAGCTGGGTTTGTTAACCATGTTATGATAAACTTAGTAACGCTACTGAATTACTGGAGAATTAGGCTGAGAATCACTCATCAAACGCTAACTAAATAATATACTATATATCTTGCATGAATTAGAAGCTGGTCTCTTTTCTGATGACGTTAAAATTATAGTACTAACCCCCGCATTCTACAGCATGCAATTCCCCTTTAAATAAGCCCTCGGAGTTGTAGTTCATACTTAGATATAGAGCATAGCACATGTTAACCTGTTGTCACAACGTCCTTTCATCGGTTGAATTTTATGACCCCTCCGTTTGCCACTATCATTTGAGTAACGTATGTTTTATTTACTGTGTCGGACTTTCGTTATTCATAAAGGGAGAGGAGAAAAACCCGCCATACACCATAGCGTTAAGATTTTGATGGTTTTATGGCGTATGCAGCATGAAGTTGCTGCGGGCATACCACCCGGTCAGCTGCTGATTCGAGTCAGCCATCGAAATGTCGACAGAAAACTATTCGATCTTCTGGAAGACTCGTGAAGACCTTACGCTCGAGGGACACCAACAACACCTTCGGCAACCGGAAGTGACAAAGAGAAAGAATGCCAATATTAATACCTATATCTACGGGGTCCCTACAAGCCTCCTCAAAGGGGGTGTATAGGGTACCCCCCTCAGACAGGGGGTGCATAGGGTACCTATCAGCCATATCATAGTTATCTATCATTATGGAATGATTTAAGATCAACTAATTTTTTTATTGCGTCAGCTCGTTTCCTATTATTGGTGATTTAGTGGTCGGGAATGGTCCGGGGAAATAATTTTTAAACCTACCAGTGTCGAAGTCTACTGCTCTTATTTTGTCGAGTGATCCGACCTTTCACTATAGCTCGGCGTCCTTATGCTTTTTTTGTATCTGAAGCAAATTCCAGCGACCTACATCTATATCTAAAAGTCGGAGCCTCGTTGACCCCTTCGCGTCGCTATAGTCTCCCATCCCAAGCTTATTCCCTAGAAACATGTTAAACTCGCTTTTTTGTCGTAGAAGTTTTTCACAAATCTCGCGTATCTTCCTCCATTTTTTAAAATTCCTTCATCAACCACTTCTCAGATGCGTTCCACACACTTTCCGTAGACTCGCATTTGTACATCGATTCGATGCACAAATTTAGCGTATATTTCATTCCAAAAGCTAATGACGTTGCATTATCCTAGATTAAGTTCTATCTCCCATTCCTTTCGCCAATCAAAAATTATATCTAAATCGCAAGATAGCTGACCAATACCTTCAGAGGTCTTAGCAGAAGAGAACGGCGGCATCGGTGAATAATCTCATTTTGCAGCTGATGCGTGCGACTATATCATTGATATACCTAGGTTGGGAAGAGTAAGGATCCCTATCAAACTTCCTTGTGGTACGCCGGATGTAACTACAGCATCTTGTGAGCTCTAGGCGTCAATGGCTTAGTTTTGCTTGCATTGAGAAAGGAAATCTCTAATCTAGCGAATTACTTTTTCATTATGCCACTTGATTCCAGTTTGCGAATCAGCATATGATGAGGGACCTTGTCAAATGCTTTCTGAAGGTCTAGATGCACTGACTTTAATTGGGTATTCGTTTATCCTGATTCTAAAATGTTATGAATAAAGAGATAAAGTTGTGTTTCACATCATCTTTTTTTTCCTTAAATACATGTTGGGTCCAGGCTAGCGTGTCCTAACTGTCAAGGAATATCATCCCATTCCTTACAATTATGTGCTCTATGACTTAACATGAAATTGAGGCAAGAGGTATTGGTCTGTAATTACTGGGATCCTCCTCATTGTCGCCTTTAAAATAAGGAGTAATGTGAGCCAAAATCCACGAGGGACTTGAAAAAATCAATACCCAAATAAGACGCGATTTTGTTGGCTAAGCCCTTGACTTCGGCAAATTGGAGATGTTTAATCATTCCTTTTTGCGATATTTCTTTATCTACCCTAAGCTCTGAGTCTGTCTTACTAGGTACTAGGTTACTAAGTCTTAGTTACTTGTGGTACACTGGGTGTACCGGTGCTCGTAGAAAAGATGCTCTTGAAATATCGATTGAATAAGTTACCTTCATTTACGCTACCCGTGATAATTTTACGGTTCTCCCCATTTAATGTTTCTACGGCTAGTCGTTCACCTTGCAATTCCATAACACCATATGACCAGAATGCTTCCGGGTACTCCACTAAATACTTGCAATGCAATTTACTTTGGAATGAACGGAGAACTTTGCGCATGACATTTTTAGTTATTAATTTGCATTCTATGAACTTCCCCTTAAATTCACTTTCTTACTTCTCAAGGAAGCCGTTCGAATTTCCTTTATTGAATAAGCAGAGTGCACGATTCAGACACTATATGACTTCCCCTATTCACTTTCGCTAAATTTGTTTTTATTTCAACGTCGGTGCATCATTTGGTAATCACTGATAACAACAATTAAATCAACTTTTTTCTCTATTTATGGCTTGTTAGTTGCGAAAATGACGAGTATACTGCTGCATCTTGTTGGTGTTACAGCCAAATAATGCAACAAATGCTTGGCCAATGTTCTGCTTCCCCTCTGCTCGGGTACGCCTGGTGGCTAATTCTCAATCCCCTGAGTTAACGGGAGAAGCCTCGTCGACCCGTTCGAGGGCCCAAGAATCTCCCGCAACTCTCCATCTCTCGCGCCATGAGTCCGTTTGGAAAGGCAATCACAATCAAAGGCCATTCCCCCTACGCCGCCATCCGCACAGCCAATGAACGGACTTTTAAAGCTTCCTTCTCAATCTCCGTGATCAGATGCACACCGATAAACTAATTCCTGCTCTCAAACTCCCAGTCCACACTCTCTCGTGGCGGTTCTCACGGCAAAATAGAGATGCCGACGCAGGTAGACAGTACCTACCTCTAGCCGTGGGTGAAGTGGGATCCCAACTACATTCTTGGCCCACCAGGTCGTGCTTTATAATCTTTTATATTTATTATTCAATTGCCCACACACAGCACTGGGCCATTTACGGTGGAACAGAGCAACAAAGTTTTTTTCAAACAAAGACGAACTCATACTTCCATTCCCTATGTAGTGGATTCCTGCTTTACCTAGGCAGGAATCGAACCCAAGACCTTCTGTTTGATAGTCGAGGAGATTACCCCTCGTTGCCGAAGCTAGTAAAAAAATCCCCAAGTGAGGCTCGAACTCACGACCCCGGCATAGCTCGAATACTGTCACATACGTGCCCAGCGCTAACCAAATACGCCACTAGGGACGATAAAGTAAGCAAGGTACAACCTACTTGTACCTAAAGGAAGTAGAAAAATAGCGAGTAGAAGACGTGGCCCGTTGCTCCGCCATCCGAAACAAACCATTTCATTTCAATCAAACACTCTATAAATTTATCTCACGCGAAGAAAATTTGCTTCTCCAGAATAATTTGATTAAACCTAGCCCATACATAATAGAAACGAGTCGTGCCTGTGTTTGGCAACAATGCAAACAGAGAAATTCACAGAAAAGTGTTTCCACTATTTAATTTTGAAGCGTTTCCTGAATCACGACCCGCTGGAGGAAATTAACGCATGGAAATTGTATGATGTCATGCATTCAAAACCCTCATTAGTTGTTCATCCTGATTTTATTTTAAATTTTTCCAGTCCATTTTGGGCGGCATGATAAATTATGGCAACATTAATTTTTCGCTGACAAACAAAACTAATGGAAACATGCACTTTCATAAAAGTGCAGAAAAACGGCTTAATCTCGATTGCGTGTCCGCAGTTGAAGTCATTGTTCCATTCTCACTTTCACTTTTGGCGAGAGGAAATCTGTTCGCAACGATGGGCGGGAGGATAAATCGAGCTTCTCCACAGAATATCATGCTTTGCCCATGAAATTAAAGTGAAATACAAATGCAGGCAATTTACCGGAATCACGTCTTTAACTTCGATTGAGTATCTGTATTTTTTAACGAAATCCTTAAATAAAAGAAAATATAGAGATTATTTATGAACTTAAATCATCGAATCCGCCGCTTATTAAAAAAAATGGTGACTGAAATTGAAACCCGATGTTCTCCACATAATATTCCCCGCATTACTCGTTCCAATTCCTACCGATTTCATTCAAGTATCTTATTGTGCAGCACCTTTTCACTAAAATTGTTCACTGTCAACTATTAAAACGAAAAATATACGCACAAAATAAATGTATAGCATTCTTAATTTGTTTTTACAACTTATTACCACTCATCTTGAATTTGTCCATCCATTTTGCTTTGGAGCTTCGGTGAGCAGAAGATATCAAATAAACGAACACATTGTCTAAAGAAAAGGATCCCCAGAAAGAATTATAAACGAAAGGAGAAGTAGGGATGAAAGCGCAAAGAAGATGGGAACGACACGTTGTAAGGCATTTTTTTTTTAAACTGAAAACGTGGATAGAAAATGGAATATATAGACATGAGATGCATCAGGCTCTCTAAAAATCGATAACACTAGATCCATAGCATCCATAAATAGGTACATGCTGCATTGAACACCGCAGCGAGGGGGTGTGCGATGGTGTCCTGTGACCTGCCATTTGTGTCATCGAGTGATGCTGGCAATTCGGGTCGTTTCACATTGGAGATCAGATTCAGATTGTTGAGTGCGTGTGTGTGTGTGTGTGTGCCTCCTACTGCAATAGTCACGAATTTTGAAAATGGGAAAAACAATTTCTTACGTCTATCTGTTCGAAAGTCAATCTCCATCAAATTCCGGTCGTGGTCTTCCAATGTAATCAAAATAAATGACAGTAATCAGCCCGAAGGCCGGTTTGATAGTAGGTGTGGGGTGAGTAGGGAGCTCACCCCTTAGTACTAAAACACACATCAACAGGGTAGTGAAAAGGGGGGGGGGCGGATCCCTTACTCCCTGTTCACCGCCTGCGATTTCTCGGAATGGCCTGGCACCCGGAAAAAGCTTCACAGCTTGAACCAGGCTGAGGAAACCGGGCGGGGCGTCATCCGGAATCGAACCCGGGCCGCCTGGCTAGTAGCTCAGCGCTATGGCCACTGGACTACCGCGCCCCCGCCAATGTACCACTGGGGTGAATTCCCGGCCTTCTTTCTCGGCCTCTCCTCTCCTCGGCGTTTTCACTCGTGCGTGCAGAGTGCATCGTGCTTCCAGACTCTTCCATTTAAGGCTACCCAATGACAATGCAATGTGACGGACGCTCTCTGTTCTCTCACAATGAATCTTCACGAAAAGGGCAACTTTCCCATCCTGTTTATTTCTAAAATTAGTTCCTCCTGCGTAGGGTCCAAAATGTTTGTAGCGTATTGATAATGCATTCTACTTAAGATGAATGAAAAAAAGAAAAAAAATATACATACGCACTTCTCAGAACAAGATTATCCACAAGGAAACCGATTAATGGTAAAAGGACATTAGTTTGAAGGCTCTGTGTTATTTTATGCCCCGCTCTACAATGCCCTCTCAAAGTCGATTGCGTGCATCGCCAATTTCACGGTCTCATAATCCGATAAAACCCTTAGTTCGCATTTCATACGCGCAATATGCTTCTCTTTCTCTCCTGTGGAATCTTAAAAAGAGTGGAATCTCGCCATTTTTGGCACATTCTACCGCCAAAAGAAAGAAAACTAAATAGGTTCATTCGCCACGAAGGATATTCATGGAGCGGATATTCATATTTCACCCATTAATTAGTAATTAAATCCAAAGAATTTTGTTGGCTACTCTTCATTCTTCCCTATCTAATAGTTGATTTTTACGACCTCATTTATCTTAATTCATTAATTATATCTGCATGTGTACCTATTCCTTTGCTTCCTCGTGAAACCTATTATTCAAGTGTCTCTTTCAGTATAATCTTAATAAATCCATAGTATATACCCATAGTATATATCCATAGTGTGCTACACCATAGTATACTAAACCATCTAGTTTCTCTTTACTATAAATTAATTTTTAGCCTATCTTGTACTATTTCACTCTTACACAACTCCCCCATGCCTTCTTCTCATCTTGTCTGAGAAATCGATCTCAAGCAACCGTCAGTAGAAATAGGTTTTTGTAGCTCTAGCCGGTTGTTCCAATGATGAATAAACATGGCTCATCCAATCCATCCACTTCCCTAGAATTAATTCTCGCACAGCATTCTTTAAAAAGCGAACTGGCATTGCCACTTTGCACCTTTACAGAAAGAACAGCGAATGAAAAATATGAAAAAAACGACAAAAATAAATAAAATAATTTATTTAAACCCAAACTTTTCCCCGCGAGCAATAGGAAATAAGAGCAACCCTATACATTTCTTATTCATTCCCTTATAAACTGTTCACCATTTCCCTTTTAGATGCTTGATATACTTTACTCTACGACCATTTCCAGAGTATTTTAGTACGAGGGCAAATTACTTATAAAGATATAGTGTATGGAATTTATTTCAGGATTACTTAACGATATGAAAAAGTGAGTTTCAACTTTCCCAAAAAATATACGAGGTCGTAAAACTACACCCTCTACCACGATTCCTCCATGGATATAAAACAAAGAAAAACATATGACCTATTATTACCTATTGCCTGCACACTGCGGATAAATTAATCCAATAGCACTCGGTTCAAAAAGTTGATAAAAAAGCGGCGTTAGATAACTCGCGATCGAAGTATAGGCACATTTCCTGCATTGTAAAAGGTATTATTCTTTGAATATTGGCTGGAAGGGTCTCGTTGGGAACTAATAATTTGAGGGTAGTTTGAGGTTAATAGGCATTTTTATTTGAAAACATTTTCTTGACACAAATTAAAAGTTCTTTCTAGAGAATTTTAATAGAACGCTAGTATACTTACATATATTTGTGTATATTTTACTCAATAAAACTAAGACTGCGGGAAATGCCGCGACAGTAACTTTAACGGAGTTACCCGCTAACCTTTCATGCATATGCGAAACATTCATAGTGTAAAAATCATACGCCTGAACCGGGACACGAACCCGGATCCCTCGTTTTCCGGGCGAGTGCTTGAGCCAGTGAAGCTACCCAGGTGTCTTCTTACACTGTAAATATTTCCCGGTTACTTGTTCCGGTTTAGGCGAATAATTTTTTGCACTGTGAATGTATCGCATGTGTCAATGAAGCTCCCTAACACCCCCCGGAAGATGCGCCCTCGCTTGTCGGGTGAAACACAGGGGAGGATTTCGGGCGAATTGCAAAATGCCTCTTCCCGCCATTTATTCTTCTCTCCCACCAAAAATCGAAATAAAGTTATTCATACATTTGCACAAGGATTATTTTTAGGCTGGTTGCTTTCTCAGAATCGTCAATGTATCACATTAAATTTCCATTTGTTGCTCCACAAAACAACATTGCTCGTATGGTAGGTCAAATTAAGGACAACCAATTTGTCTACCTGAAAGTGATTTCAATGAGACATTCTAAATTCTTCGTAGGTATTAAACAAACCAGTGTGAAAGAATACCCTTGAAATGAAGAAATCAAAGATTCTTGAACACAAGGTTAGAGCGAGCCACTTGGGAATTAGTACTGATGATTGTTGATACTTCGAACCCTCGGGGGCATCAGTACCCCATCTCTCGTAAAATATCCGAAACATTGGCCAGGGAGGAGCTGCTAGCCACCCCGCTTCACACTCTCGACAATCGTAAGAGGAACGAAACCATTTCTCTCTTTTTCTAATTGCTTTTTTATTTCTTTACGAACACTTTTTCCCAAATAACTACAAAAAGGGAACACAAGAGTTTTTCAACTTTTTTGGGCGTTTTCTGACTTGGGGTCAAATCCGTCGTCAAAGTGAGAAGCGTTTTTATATATCTTCCACCCACCCACTGCCCACTCCCACTGCCGTGGCACATGGCGGCAATTAGGGGCCACGCCTCCCACATCCAGCCCACTCTCGGGGAGGGGGGCGACGCAGGCCGGAGTGGGCTGGGGTGCACTCAAATGGAATCGCGGGCGGAGGAAGGAGCGATGATGAGAGTGATCTCCCGGCCAAAGTGTATTCCCTTCACACGTCGGAGCGGGACATCCGAAAGAGTGTATCTCCCGAGGTTAGATCCGAGGTCCGTGGGAGGAAGGGAAGGTGGGAACCTTATCGCAGTCGGTGCGAAGGAATCCGAAAGACTACGGTTGCCTCAAACTCGTTGATGATTTCATTGCGCCTCCTTACGGTGATTTATGGTGACACTACGAAACATTCAATAAAGGGCTTTCTAAATAGTGAGTGCATCATCATCAGCATTAAATCTTAAGATTACTTGACTGCAGTCATCCAAAGATTTTTCTCGTCTCCAAACTGAAGCATGTTAATTTCTCCACCGTTAACCTTCATTCCTAAGACACCCATTTATTTTTCTTCTCTTATTGTCTCCTCCAGGAATTTGCTATATAATATTGATTAGAGTTACATCCTTGTTGAACTCTGTTATTACTTTCTGTCTCCATTTTCCTTCCGTTTTTTATTCACCGTGTTTAGACTTGATTCTAGCAGAGGCTATAGATTAATCTTCCTTTGAAGAAATTCAATCCACGTGCTTCCATTATTGCTAACATCCTTCATTCGACGTTGTCAAAGACCCCTTCCATGTTCACCAATGCTATCTATGCACGCCACAACGGCTTTTTGGTGCATTTAATTTTTTCGACCAGTCTCTTAAATCTGACTATGGCCTCATTTGCGCCTCGGTTTTCCTTAATCAAAATTGGTGTTTCGAGGGGTTTCCTTCTATCTTCGATTACATTCTTCGGCTGACTACACGCGCTAGCGTTTTGGCTGCATTAGAAAGCATTTTCAACATTTGGTGCTCTTCGCGATTCCCTGTCCTCGCTTTCTTCGGTATTTCAATCATTATACTCTTCATTAAGAGAGCATAGAAGAGAGTAAGGTCGTTTCAAATAGAAGACAAGAAACACACTAAGAAATCCCAGAACTGATTGTGAGCCCTTAGGAGATTTTAATAAATGCAACTCTGAATAACGGGAACTCTTAGCAACGACCGCGTTTAAGCAGTATCCACGTACCTGACCCCTAACACCCCACACTGGTGATTATAGGGGCAATAAATGAAAGGGAGATCTTAAAACGATTAAGGATTAGAAACATGCGAAAATGAGGAGGAGATGGAGAAATTTGGGATAGCCTCGGCCCAATCTCAATTCTTAATGGGAAACCCCCGCATGAATGTGAACGTTGGAAGTGTTTGCAGGGACCCATCAAGATACTTGGAGCCAAAATGTACTGAGAGAAATGAAAAATTTCTTGGAAAAAAGAATTCGGTTAAGGTGTATCAAATGGTCCAAAAAAGAACAAACGATGAAAATAATGAGTTACATGTTCACATGGGAAGATATGCTCGTTTAAGCATAAACGCGTAAATATTGACATTTGCATCTAGTAACTAAAGTCTACTCCTCAGCAGGAGACCTCCCTTAGGTGGTGAATTCTTTACTCCGCATATTGGTGGCCGCCATAGGGAGGTTCCTCCACCTCACTTTCACAAATGGGCTCTCGGAACACTAAGCGGTGCGAGTAATGGGATGGGTTTCTAAATCCAGTCAAATTCGAGTGCGAAGCCGCAGCCGCCTTTACTGCCATACATCCACAAGTAGCTACAAGCCTTCCACGCCGATATTTTCCAGTGTAGACGTAGTAAAATAGCATTATTTTTGGTCTTTTACACAAGGATCTTACTATTGTATGAATTAGTTCATTAACTACTTAATTCCAATCATATTTCCCTTTTCGTGAATACTTATTTCGCCTTTGTCGCGCACATATATATTTCGTTCATCGTCATCAGTCTCTGACTTCTATTATTTGAAAGTCTCCACGATCGCTCCTAACAATTTCAGTGTACTCATTTCCTCTCATTTCACATTTCACTCTTCCCTCACACATGTCTGCCTCGTGAATGACGATTAGCTTTGGTTTTGTGGCATTAAAATAAAAACTACTACAACTGGGAGGTACAAAAGGAAACTTGATCATTTTGATCATCAGGCCAAATCATGCTTGATCATTCCAGGCTAATTATTAGATGGTATGACATATTTTTCAGCGTTCCTGGATTATTAGCACGAGGTTGGGAATTTCTCACCAATCGGATGCTAAATTGTAGGTAAAACTTGCTACATTAATAAGAAATTTGTCGAGTTTCTAATTATTTCAAAGATGTTTTAGTAACTCAATCTTTCTATGGTAGGAGGGATCATAAAAATAAGATCAGTGAAAGATGAACTGTAGAACGGATACGTTTAAAATGTCATTTTTCCCACGAACGATACGGGATCAGAATATTTTTCATTTATAGCGCTCACAAAAGAACATTTTATGATTAGTCGTCCAGTTTTATCCTCAATATTATCTTCTTTGATTGAAACCTCTGCCGGCAGGCAGCTCGTCTTTCATGCGAAGAACACATGAATTTTTTCACTCCTCCGTTTGATTCTAAAATTTGAGTAAATCGGAGCATATCTTCTGTTGTTACACTTACTGCCACACACCCCAGTTTTGGGTTGCGGGGTATGATGTAGATGACCTCAGACTGAAACTAGGCACACCGCTAATGAAAGCAAAGGTGGACTACGGCGTCGGTGGGTTACGCTGAACGTACTTACTGAGTGCAGCCCTTCTCTAGCCAGTGGATGAAATTCGGAACTGCACTGAGTCGTTCCGGGGCAGGGACGAGGATGTGAGCAAAGGACGGGCGAGGACCAAGGGAGGGGGGGAGGCTGGAGGGAGGGAGNCTGGTGGGAGGGAGCTCGTGTGCTGCAAAGGACTTCAAAGGGAAGGAAGGAGTCGCAAAAGCCATTTGAAGGGAATATGGACTGAGAAGGGCTCCGTCAGCAGCATGCAATCTTAAGTGAAATGCAGCTACGCCAACCACTAGATTGCTTTCAAACAGGCGGAATTTGATTCGATCGTAAAAATTTGGAATAAACTTTGGTACTTAATATTTTAACTTCGAGTGTTTTAATGACTGTGTCTGTTATCTTTCTTAATCTTCCGTTTACGTTTCTTAAGAGGAAAAATAATTCCCACGCCGGTTTACACGACAGTCTGTTTCCCTCATCCTATCCTCATAGTCTCGCCTAACAGTTACTTACTCGGTGACCAGTGTTAAACCAATACGATTAGCATCTTTTCAAGAGTAGAATATTACTAAATCTATATATCTTGAGACGCTCCAATCCTAGGTTATGCAATATGCGGGGCAATATGCGGGCAAAAAAAAGGCATGCAAATTGCATGCCCTTTTTTTGGCAACTTCACGACTATTTTGGACAAACCGGGAGAGTTTTTTTGCACGGTGTTTAAATGGGAAATTAATGCCTCTATCCTGCGTCAAAATTGATCGATGCGGAAAATATAGATCGGTTTTCCTGAATATTGCAAAATGAAATGTCGTGATTCACAGCGATATCTGATAATTACAGTCAAGGGTTTCATCCAAAGATGATAACCACCTTAGCCAATTGGGACCTCAACATTTAGACTAAACCCGATAGAGGTCATGAGGGGAAGGTTAGCCCTGTTAGCTAGAAAATGCTACGGAGACAAGTAAATCCTAGAATTTGCTTTAATGAAACCCAATCCCTCCACATTCATGGTATTGGGATCCATTTGATTAAGACACACTGATCATTGAAATAGACTATTGTAACGTTCCAAACAAGTAATAATAGGCCAAGGATAAGTTCTTATATTAATAACTTAACCCTTCAGCCCGTTTCCTGAAGAAACGCTTTGAACGATCACTTGAGTGTCACGTTGTTATCGGATAGGCTTGACTCGGAGTCACTGGAAGCACAAAGATTGCATGCGCGTCTTAAAATGATACAATGAAATCAAATCATTCGAGATTAATACTGAAACAGAGAAGAGGGAATCATTTTACCCCCGCATTGCATTGGCAGACAAGACCACGACGGGAAGTTAGAACAGAATGATACGAGATAAAAGGAATCCCTTTTCCCTTTCGCAAAATTTGCGACCATAACAGTAAGAAACACGCATGTGTTTTACCATTCCAGAGGATTTACCAAAGGATTCAAAATGCTAATAACAATCAACAATAAGATTCATGGCTTTTGGCCTAACACCCCCTTCCATACGTCCTTGCGGCGGTTTGCAGGGTAGTGTGTCGATGTAGACAATCTAAAGGAAACGTTATGCGGGAAGCCCAAGAAAGGGATGGGAAATTAGTAAGCTTAGTAAGCCGCGCCGCTGATGATTATTATATGAGTGTGTATACACACCTATGCCTACATATAAAACATCAATGTGCACTTACGATATCGCAAACAAAATCACAGAGCATGAACGAACACACCCTTATTAACCCAATTACCCAGGTGAACAAGAGAAAACGAGCTTATATCTTGAGAAAATCAAGCGGATATCTGTGTCATACATACCATTCATGATCCCCTAATGATTATCCTTAGTGAAAACTGAGAATTAGCTCCTCTTTTACGCTAGTCCGCATCCACTAGTCTGTTTT
>LYUA01000738.1:120193-130451 GCA_002093875.1 Calopteryx splendens
CCCAATGGCCAACCTAATTTTCGAATTGACCTCAAATGCCCGAAGGAATAATTTTTATCCCTGGTATGTTTTCATTCATAATTCGCGAACATTTGCAAGTTTTCTGAATACTTTATTTGTTCCTACGGGGATTATTACCTTTCTGATCCTTAAAAAGAAACGCGGATATTTTTTTGCATTTCTGGCGAATAATTTGACCCATAAAATGGAAGCTCTTGAGGTGAGAGTCCATGTCCTTCCTATTCCTATAACATGAACTTCCTTCGTTCGAACTTGCTGTATGTGTTAATATTCACGCGAACACTCTCAGTGACCTAAATTAAGAAATGTTTGTATTTTTTGAATTATTTAATTATTAAAAAACAGAAATCGAGAGGTCCTGGCTACGGATACTTGTTGTGTCATAATTTTTTGTGCAAATTTTAGTTATCTCTCATGTTAGCCCACAAATGTCTCCTTCCCTGATTTCCCTCATCTGCATCTAACAAACCTGTTTTAAAGCCGTTATTAGGTTTTTCTGTGCATTAGTTATAATTCACGCCTACTTGATACTTAAAAGAATCACACTGATGACTCTGACACTACTAAAAATGCATCCTTCTATGAATGAGAACATAACTAAGGACGCCTACTCCCCCCCTCCCCTCTCCCTTCTCCCCCCCCCCTCTCCCACCCCCGCGACCGAACGGGCTTCCTATTCCTATTGCCCTCCTTTTGAATGACCCTCTTCATCCCGTCCACGTGGGCGTGGAAGGAGCGCACTTGGCTGGCTTTTGATTGCCGGCTAATCCACCTCATGCTAAATGTTACTAAACTATTCTCACAACTCGTGATTTTGTCATTTCAATGAAGTGTGAACGAATTCGATCGAATCGATTGTCGACGGCGATCGGTTTGTGTCTTGGGAAATGGATGAGCACGGTATTATCCCCGAGATAAGTCACAACGGAGCAGTGATGACAAGCTGTCAAGCTATTCACTAGCCCCGAGGTCGTCAGTACACAATGGAAAGTTTTTAATGCAGCATTTCCTGAAAGATACTATCATGTATTTCAACTGAGTACGGTTATTTATTTGCGAAACAAGTCTCTACCTATATAAGTCTTTACCTATAGATGAATATATGAGTGAATGAAGATATACGTTCAATCTGGAAAATCTAAAATATTGAAATATTTGATCCTGAACTTTTAAAAAAATTTTGAAGAGAGCATTATTAAGGCGAATTAAAAACAACATAATCATTGAGACAGTAAATAAAAATAATGGCATGGCAGGTCGGCTCAATTCATTAAGATAAGTCATAATTAATAATTCACATAAGTCGGCTTTCATTGTGCTCGTATATATTTAGCACTCATTGAATCAAATAACATGCAAAATTTGATTTCACTTTGATGTGAATTTATATTGTATTTTACTTAAAAACTAATCACTCTTAATAATAATGATAAAATTTGTATTGCAAATTAATACTCATGAAAGCTATCACTGAAAACCCTTAAATGAATTCAAAACAAAATGCCTAAAATATTCCTCTGTGTAAGATATTTTCATTTCCCCAAGCCGTGCAAACTGTGGTATTAAATTTTCCGGTATATTAGTAATCGGGTCAATAGTTTTTACCCTACTAATAAATTATTACTTAAATAAATATGGGCCTAGTTTTCCCATTTTTAATTGAGGCAATTCATATTGAAAACCCACTTGAAATTTTACATGGCAATAAATAGTCTCATGATCTACGCGAGAAAAGAGTTCATTTATGGGCCGCCTGTCGGACAATGTTAGGTACGATGATGAATCGGTCCAAAGGAGGCTAAATACAACTCTTTGGAGAGCTTACCCAATGCATGTCCTTGACTCCTTCGCCATTTTGAAATGAAATATCTTACGATCTATACTTTTTAAAGGATCACATACTTGCCGAATATGTATTTATCAACTAATGAGTTATTTAATTAATTTAATTTTGTTTCATATTGACTCCTGGAAGTTCTTCTATCTTGAATTAGTAAATATTTCACTTTGTTTAATAAAATATACCTATAGAAAGTAGAATTCTATCATTGTGTAAGTCTACGCATAAAGCCACATCATAACATCTAATTTTAATGCATCAACCAAATGGCACTTCCTATCACTTACATTACGCTTAATTCGGATTAAAATAATTACTACATCATATTGGCCCTGAAATTTAACAGCTGACCCTAAATCGATTATCAAATCATACCATCAAAAAATGAGCTCTTACAGTGAGTGATTTACGCTGTAATAAAGTGAGTGATTTACATTTCTGAATTGTTTTGAACGATCTGACAATTTATCTGACAGTTGAATTTAGGCAACTCGTGAATTTGGAAAAATACAAACATTGACGCCGACATTCACGAGGAACAGGAAATGTGGGTTGCCTAGTCCGTAGGATACTACACGAGAGATTAAAAATCTGCTACTTCTCGATCATTATAGTGATTGATCCGTGGAGGTTTGCGCCCAAAATGGTGAGATACAAGTAGCTACTTACTAATAAGGAAAACGTAATGTCAAGCAAATCTTCTTGAGAATTGAGAGGGAAGGCAGAGAAGGTCTTCCGGCATCGGCGTCAGTCTCAGCGAAAGACTCAAGGGTGGCAGCACTTGGCGAATGACACAACCACCGAAGGAAAACCACCCTTGGCGATATCTCTTATACACCCTTACCGTGAGTGGAGGCTCGAAGAAAGTCAAAAAATAATTATCTATTGCCAAGTCACTTCGCCGAAGGATTTATCTTAACCCTGAAGTGGCATTAGAACGAAGCCACTTCATAAAGAGCTACTGGAGTGAACATCCATGGATTTGGATAAGTATAACAGTCATGAACGGATATGGAAAAGCATAATAACGCACAACTATGATTGAATGTAAGGCATGTGTTGTCATCGTTGTCATTAATATCCTACGAGTTATACAGCACGGAATACATTACAGATTATACAAATTTCCCTACCACTTTCAGCAGTTAGGACTTAGGGATGTACACTCATTTCAAAGGTCGCTCTATTAGGCTCCAGATTAGGTCACGATTTGAATGAGCAACAGGAAAAAAGTACATCTTTCCTGAAAAGAAGAGTCTATGAAAGAATATGGAGGTTTTTAGAAACGTTCTTTGTGTCATTAGGGTGGTAGATAAAATTCCATACAGGGAAACATAAATTATTGGTTCACCGAGTGAATCAATAATTTATTTATTTTTCTGAAAAACGTTCCGTGGCACTAATTAATTATTTGACGTCATGGAAATTTTTTCCCGCCTCGCAGCACTCACAGGTTCGACGAACGGGTACCTGTGAGGGCAATTAACTAAATAATAAAAAACCGGTGTTCGAGGGTGGCTTTATGCATACATAATTTTTCATTAAAAAAGGACAGCGTGTGACACCGGGAAGGTGGCCGGCACCAGCCGCTATTCAGCCAGGGAATTTATTTACTGCTTTCTTCCATCGTCCATTCGCCATTTTTAGGAACCATTTCGTTGCGGTGTCTTTGCGTCGAGTCATAATAAAAATGGAATAAGAATGTTAATATAATTAAATTTGTATTTTTATTGACGACCGGTTACTTCTTTACTGGGGTTACAAAGTGTAACAAATATCGATTATATTACGCATTAAAACCTTATCATTCTCGTCGGGTGGCAAATAGTTTATGGTGGCGAATGAAGAGACAACGCAATTAGATTTTTCTCCGAATTTAGCGTAAATTACGGTTCCTGACGACATCACCAGCCTCTAGCCGTTAACCCCAATACCACACTAGCGATACAGCGGTAATATCAAGAAAAGATCCAAAGATACGGGGAGTTAAATTGATCTAGTACCTCGCGTGATTCTAGACGATTTATGGATAATGTTACCTCAAAATAATACATTTCAGGTAGATCACATCTACCTGAAATACTCTGTGCTTCGTAAACCCTATATGAAACACTTTATCACAAACGGAAATAAAAATATGTAATATCACTTTATATCAGATTCTATTCATTTCCATAATAACCAAATATATATTATATTTGAACAAAGAATTAGAGAAAATAATGTAAAAATATTTTACTACGTCTTAATGAACATATTGTGGTGGAAAGAACATGTTATACCCCCGGAAGGAAATGGGAAAGGATAAACACCATCGTTCGTGATGATAATCGATTTGGGTAATTATCAGCGATACATCGTCCACTGCTTTCTTTTATAACAGACTCCGCAGATAACGAGAAACATTTTATGAACAAGAGTTGGAACGGAAGACTTCGTTAAAAAAGGTTCTGGGATGAAAAGAGTTCGACCGTCATATCCAACAATGTTTTTGCTTTAACAAGTGAAGGGGAGGAGAACTATGGTTGTCCAAAGGGTTATTTCACTCATCTTCCCACAAACGCATTGAGCAGTTCCTTGTGCTCTCCACACTTTGGGGTTTTATGTCCACAATAGTTGTCCCAGTTTTTTTGTTTCACTTCACGCTGCAATCGTTTCTCTTTTTTTTCCTTTTTCGACTTTGAGAGCAAACAAGGTGTAGTTAAAACTACGTATTTGGTTCTTAATAGTTAATGTATACTGTCAAAAGCCTACTAATAATAAGGTAGAAAGATAAATCGCAATGTCATTTTCTACGTGGAATAATGAACACGTTTTATCGATGGTGTCCTTTCCGTATATCGACTCGTAACCTTTGAACTTATGCTACAAAGTAATATTTCTGTTCTACCTATATGTATATGTAAATTGTACTCTTCTGTTATTTTATTTATTTTTCATTTGGATGTGTTTAATATGAGGGAAAAAGTTAATACTTCCGGGAATAAAGATGATCCGTCAATTCAGACCTGTTAGCCTAAAATTTTATTTTACGATCAAGATGCAAACCGTCATTTTAAGGTCTTTAATGTATTTGAACAGTTCGGGACTCTACCTCTAATTCATATGAATGAATAGGCGTATAACGTAACCTAAGCGAGCGAATGAGCGCTTTTCACAATGATTCCTACTACAACATATCCGCACTCACAAGTTTATCCCGGAATACGAGGCGTATCCGAAAAGGATGAAATCTCGAATTCCCACGCGAAAGGTCATGACGGTAAGGCGGTGCCAATTTCTACAGAGGAATGAATGAACCATCAAGTGCGCATGTCTGAACCTGCCTGCACCATCGTGTGGGTGCGTCAGTTGCTGTTTCGTAGCCATTGTGCGCAAGGTATAATCTGTACCTACTGCATTCCAGGCGGATTTCTTGTTTGCTCAAGATGAAAGAACGTGTAGGGCAGACAGAGATGCGGCGTCTGAGAAGTTTTGCCGGATTCTTGGTGGTACCCAAGCATAAAAAAACACAACGCGTACGATTCGTTGACAGGTGTTTGGAGGCGATGCCAAGAGAGGGGAGGGAGGGGGAGGGGTGGGAACCCAAATGAAGGAGTGGTCCAACCGATTCAAAAACGGCCGCCGCACATCTTCAGAGAGTGACCGTGTCGAGTGCCGAAGCCGCTGGAGGACATGTTGGACGCTGCCGACACCTATCTTCAGTTTCTCCACACTGTGACATCTGGAGGGTGTGCGAGCATGACCTGGAAAACTCGTGATTTTTTAGAGCAGAGAGGAGGAAAGGCAGAACGCGAGAACGGAAGAGCTGCAGGCGACGCTTTAGAAAGCCGACGCCTTTTGTGGGGCCGCCGCCATTCCTCCCTCTCCTCTTCCCCACACTTCCTTACTTTCCCTGATGAGCACTGACCATCATTCCATTTGAGGCGACTTGGCTGCGTTACTTCCACTGAGTTCTAGAAGAGCAATTCCAATTCTTTCTAGTACTTTCTTTTTCCAAGAGAGGGGGATTAAGCTGGGGACGTGAGAACGGGGTGGGGGGTGGGGGTGGCAGTGAGTCAAGGAAACAGACAAAGGGACTACAACCCCTCGTGTCGTAACTTTGGCGTTTTAAAAGGGCGCTCGTTTCCTAAACTTAGAATCAACGAATTTTTTAGTGATGGAGCCAAGTAAGCCGAAGCTCTGGAAATATGAGATAAGGGGAATGAAAATATAGATTCATTTCAAGAATATTTTAATTGTGTCATTCGTTACATACATAGTTTTAGACGTTTTTTTAATTAGCTAATCGATAGGGAAGTTCTGAATTTGTCTGTACAAAAAATATCTGGTTTCCTATACCATCAGGGTTCTGGCATGATTTTTTACTTTGTCTCCCTATATCTTCACGAATGGTCTGTGTTAAAAAAATACAGTAAAGTATTACGCGTCTGCTAGCAGATGCAACCATTTAACATTTCCTCAGATAGGAAGGTCACATAATAAAGCCCTAGTTGAGAAAAAGCCCTAGAAATGTTAACTCGGAGATTGGCAAAGTACTTAGCATAGCATTGTGAAAATTAAAGTGTAAAAGTATATTCCTACGTATGCAAATTTGAGAATATGTTCTTGGTAAAATTTCACTTGATTGTATAAATGTTTGTCTCCCATCAAGTGCAGCACATCTGAAAAAAATAACTTATGGATAACGTGATAATTTTTACTTATCTTGGCACTTTCTTGCAAGAAATTTACAGAACCTATCGTCTACTCTTGAACCAGTTTCAGAAAATTACCTAGATTTCGATTTAGCATCGAATTTTCTTTCCCTGCAATAAGTACCTATGCCATTGCTAGAGTGAATAAAATATCAATGCTTTATTGCTTGCAAAGAAACGTAATGAGGACACTTTGACGGATTATTTTGTTATTTATTCCTTTTCTCTATTACCTATGACTGTCACCCCCTAACATTATCCATTACAATTCCTCAATTATATTCCGGGAATTTCATAAGAGCGCACTTCATACTGTCACGCGGAAGCTTTTTACTACGCACAGAAATGGGTTGAGGTTTCCAATAGAAGAAAATAGGCCTGCCCTATGAAATTTTGAATGGAGGAAATTGGTTTTGTTTTCACAGGTAGAAAAAAACGATCTATGTCTTGCTTGATGCAGAGATTATTTCAATTTTCAGCACATAAAGGACGGAACGGAATCCTATGGTAGATTCACTTAGGGGACAGATTATGAATCCGGAATAATATTCAGATTATTTTAATCATAGAATTTTTAGTATGTGCAAATGGGAGAAAAGGGTTCAATTTAAATTTTAAGAGCCAATGTTTAACAATTTCCATCAATGAAGTTTAAGAATTTTCAAAGGATTTGAAATCCTAGGGAAACGACCCAATCTTTTTCACCAAGCCTAAGCGATTCACTGATTATTGTTAGAACTCGAAAATAGGTCGTTACGACACTCAGGAGGATCTGATATGTGATTGCCTGGAAATGCATCTTTTCCGCTTTTTTCGTCGGTGGTGGAAGAGTTGGAGTAATTTCCATGAGAGGACAACACCAAGAAAGGGGGGAGTTGCGGACGATAGGACTATCGAGAACCCTTTGGGGGATGAAGGGACAATCCGAAGGAGGGATTCCATCGAAGTGTATATCTCCTGATGGTGGTTTCGGTTTCCGCGCGACAGGAGATTGTTTGGCGAAGCATAATCCTTTATCCCTGAGATTCGTTTAGACCGCTCTTACCTTGAAATTAAAAAGAGCAGTTCAAAAGGAATGAGTAGAACAGGATGATGTCATGAGGAGCTTTACGAGGAGAAGACCATTAAAAAAAATGAATGATGTAAATATTCATGTTTGAACCAACAGTGCACCAATAGGTAGCCGAAGACATCACCGACTTTTAAGAGAGTGGCCTTAAAGGAGTTGAAAGCCCTTAGCAATTGGTGCATCTCAAAGGAGAAGAGCTCTGAGCTCCCTTTCAAATGATGAAAAATCAGGTAGAAGTCACGTGTCACGAAAATTTATCCTATCATTTTATTTCGAAGGACCTGCCATGCAAGGTAGGTGCACCAGGGGTCGAGTGCAACCGCTAAAACTTAGGAATCCTCTGCCCTCCTCCTATATAAGCAAGCAGCGAGATTAAATGTAGACTAATCGTGAAAATTAAGTAACTTAGAATCATTAAAAATTCCAGACTTAGAAAATAAGATCGTTTGAGACCTCCTATATTTCTCATCCTGCGCGTTGATCATAGCGAGCCTCCTGCATCCACAAATTTCAGTCATCGTGACACCCTTTGTTTTCTGGTTTAACCACTATAACTCTCCCAATCAATTATTTCCCTGTGCCGCAAACTAATTCGTACAATTCGTACCTTTGCGGTACGCTAAACTTACGCTCGTCAGATTTGTTTACGTTTACCAATTTGGTACTAGTGTCATCTAGCGGTACTACAGCTAACGACGTGCTCGAAGCAATAACTATTGGATGATAGGTTATGAGAGATCGATTGTTTTCTGCAACCCAAAATAAGTTATGAGTTCCATAACTTTATGAAACTCATTACAATGGACTACATAGCGGAACTTTTGTGCGACCGCCCATAAGTATATAATTGCACAATAATTAACTGAGTCTCGGTGTTGCCGAAGGATTCCATCGTAGATTTTGTGTTGAAGTTGTGACTTTGCCAAGCTTAACACATTTATTCTAATCTTGGTATTGGAAAGATGACGCTCGAATTACAATACTGAGGGATTGAAGCATACGTATTAGGAGACTTAAACCTCTAGAGATGGAATTTAATTGGCAATCAACCATCACTGTTTTGCGTTGGGATGGGAGATAATCGAATTTCATATTTGGCAGTTATCCGTCTTCAAATTAATTACACAGAGATCGATCGCAAAGGGGAAGGAAACTGGACTTGGTAAAGAACAACCTGTATTGAACACATGTTAATTTCCTTGATTTCTCCTGAGACTCTAAGCCATATGAAATAATACGAAACCAGTATGGCTGTAGCTCGGTATAATACATATAAACTGTGAAACACAAATGAATCAACAGATCTAAATCACACCAGTAAGAAGCTCCGGCGTCACGCTCCATGTAACCTTTTTTTGCGGACGTAATTGAAACTGGTGGAGTAAATTAAGCGGCTTCGTCACGTGATTGGGAGAAAGGGGTAAGTATTGAATGATGATAAGCATTAAAGAAAGGGGTGGTAAGAAGTTGAACGAGGAATGAGTGGTTCTTTAAGTCGGAAATTAAGTTATTTTTTCACACATAGGGAATGGATTCCGAGATCAGTAAAGCCTCACAGGGAGGCTGTTGGCTAAACAAGAATTATACGGGAAACATGGCATCAGTTTTTTTGATAGTATTTATATTTTATTTTTTCCAGAAGAACTGGTGTCGTAATTAGATTCAAACTAGGACTAAACGATTTCCTTTGCAATTTATTTCCTTTGAAATGAAGGTCACATTAATTAATAATTAATTAAAAGGTAGGCATTTTCATTGTAAAATGAGTTCAAGCACACATTTTTATTAAAAAATAAAATGCAGTTTGTAGAGAAAATTATAATTTTTGAAATTCTTGTGCTTCATGAAAAATTGCATTAAAGCCTGGGATTAAAAAAATGGAGAGGGGCGAGGCATGCCTGAGTAAATGTCATCTTCTCGGGTCCATGCAAGGAGGCTGCAATAGAGGAAAGTGAGAAGAAATTGTAATCGACCAAAACCAGTGTGACATTTTCAAACGGCTGTCCTATTCGCTTAGTATTTTAATGATTATTAATAGAATCACAACAATGCCTTCAAACTAGAAGTTGAAGTAGTTCAAAGGGAAGAAGATTGAACGATTGTTCTGCGCATTGTATTTTGAAAAATGCAGGGCAAGTGATTTCACATCTGAAATTAATCAATTATCATCTGCCCCACATACCTGCCGATCGGATTACGGATATGAAATTGAAAGATGGAATAAGTGTTAGGCATAATTTATTGGCTGCACTCTTAGGTACCAAGACAGGACACCTCACATGAAAAGTGGAACACTCGCTAAAGCAACTAAGAACACGAGTCTAGGAAAGACAAAGAGGAGAGGGATCGGAGGAAACTGAATCGTTGGAATCATACAGAGGTGTGTTAAATGACGAATATGGAATTCAACGGAAATTCACATTTTGAAGTCCCATAAACACTTGACCAATAAACCATTTCCTCGGGGATGCTGGTGGTCCGTAGCCGCGATGTCGCACACACTTGAGATCAAGGATGCGAAGGCAAGGCAACTGGAAAACATTAAACTGTGGGACATGAAATTCGATTGTTATTAAAAAACTAATTGATTGGATTTAAGCCAGATAGGATCGACCACGAGTGGAATTATTT
>LYUA01000739.1:110083-124692 GCA_002093875.1 Calopteryx splendens
GGGGGGGGGGGGGGGGGGGGGGGGGGGGGGGGAGGAATCAATGGAGGCGGCACGATTGGATTGGAGAGGACCAACCGATCGTCTTGTTGACATCCAGGGAGTCAATCTTTCCCCGCAGACAGTGTAACCTTGAGGGAGTCGATTGCGCTTCGAACGTTCTGAAGGCGAGGTAGCCACGACAACAAGGGAGAACCGCGACAAGGAGCAGACGAATAAGTGCGCAGATAAATCGGAGTATTCCATCCTTATGCGGGATACTTTCACCTGAAGATGACTGGAGAGTCGAAACATGGGTAGTGTTAAAATAAAAATTGTGGAAACACGAAGTGTGTTTATCTCTCATGGGGATGAATTCGTAAAGGGTCTGCATGCTCCTCCTTACACGTTCTCGGCACAAAAAGAACAGGGATCCCAATTCAACCCATTAATGTTTAGGGAAAGAAAATTACAATAACGGAATACACGAACTACTGAGAAATAATAATAATAACAATAGCGATGATGCTAGAATAGTTAGCTTTCAAAATTGAAAAATTCAAACGTCGTTTAAAGCTCAAGGATGAAATCAGTCATCGTCATTAGCCCCGTGCGCCTTAAGCTGTGAAAACTTTAAAAAAATATAAGCAATGTTGAACTAACCGCCCGACATGCTGAAGCATCGTCACTATGGCCCACGTCTCTAGGGGAAGCGACGTTTGTTTATGATTGATTTTAAAACTACCTCGACATTTCCCTCGCCGCCGAATCATCCCTAACGTCAGGGCGGTACAGGGCTCGGGGCACCGCGCGGAGCAAACCAAGGACACGCCTTCCGAATAAGGAGACAGCGGAGGAGAGAAAAAGAAAGGCAGGGGGGGGGCAGACTTAGGACACATGAAGGGGGAGGGGGCAAATCGGGGCTCGGGGAAAACGTAGCGAGCGCATCATCCCTTAACAGGATCATCGGCCACTCCACATTTGGTCCGCGAAGCCATTTTCGCGAGTGCCTAGTCTGCTATATCCGGAGGGGGCGGTATGGAACAATGGGAGAGCGGCGAAGAAACCATCCCACGTCCCGGAGCTAATGGAGTCGGGGGGGACGGAGGAAAAGGGGCGATCGCAAACTGTTCCTTTGGATCATTCTTCGATTACACGACGATAACGGGGAGGGGAGGCGGAGGGGAGGCTGGGGGAGGGCGGGGGGCTGACATAAACCATGTTACGTGTCGGAAATGCTTTCGCGTGGGCGGACCGGTTGATTTCCTCAACCGTGCGCCCCTGAATTATTCTTTTGAGCCACGGCTTCGTTCTCATTCGATGGCAAGTCGAAGTTTTCATCTTCCTTCAAGGCCCTACGCCACATATATACGAGTATACATAATAAATATTTCATTTTACAAGGGGGAAAAAAATAACAATCTCCAAGAAACAAGATTCTTAACCTCGGCGCGGCCGAGAGGTAAGGGTGGTTCGTGTAATTCTATGCAGGTCTTAGATGGGTAGCAGTGCTTAGCTCCGAAATGAACCGAGGAAATGCATAACAGTTTTGCCGGGCACTTCAACAAAACTATCTCCAATTGGTAAATTACTCAAAATGATAACACTCACGGCAAGGAGGGAGGTTACGTAAAGAGAAGAAAGGAAACACTTCAGGATGATGATCAGAACGAAAGTTTTCCCTAACACGGTAACGGTTCTGGTAACTTACTGACGGAGAACAAAATGCGTTCCAATCGACCTCATCTTCGAGTATATTTACGGATAATATACTTTCATCCCTTCGCAAAAAGTTTAATTGGGCCAAAACCTTACAAAAATACTCCCGATATCAAATCCCATCCCTTTGCTTGTGTGTATGTGGCTCAGCCCTCAAGTGGAACAACCCTAGATATTCGGAAAATGTTACCAAAGCATCTTTAAAGAGAATTTCATTCAATGGAAGTTTTAAGGTGAAGTTTCCCGTGATTATTCCTTGAAAGTGGTGTATTCAATATGTTCTCCGATAGTTAAATTATTTAAAATGTGGATTAATTAACCAATTTTTAAAAAACTAGTACTTAACAGATTAATATAATATTTTGATTTCTGTGAAAAAATATAACCTTCCACCGTCCCTCGTTACCTTGGGAGATGTTACTCCTCAAAGTCACAATCCTTTCGAATTTATCACTCCGTTGCATTGACTCATACTTAGGCCATTTTTTATTCGTTTCTCAATTTAAAACTAAAACATTTCGTAGATTATAACTGTCAAAGAACCGTTGAGCTGTTTTAAAATTAATTGAAGCAAATAGTTCCTGTTTTAGGAACAACTCCAGAGATATATAAATAAAAATTTAAATTTATGATTGATGTTTATTTGAAAAGAACATTAACATGTTTATATTTTAGAAATTATTCTACAGAGATATAAGTAATACCGTTAATCATTAGCATAAAATATTGCTGCAAGTTTCAGTAGAAATAATTCAATTTTAATATGATAACTATAATGCTGATGAAATTAGCATTTTTGTACATAAGTCTTAAACAGCCAAGCATGATATTTGTAACTGTGAGTTGCTAGGAAATATAATCATAGATAGGGATTATGGGATGGAACTTTAATCACCTGGACACCATGACATTACTTCATGAAGTGGTGATTGTTCAATAATGCTTTATGGGTAGGATGACTTTTCCATGATCATTATGAGTCATTTAAAATTATAAACTCTCCCACGAAAGATTAAGGAAGAAAATTTGAGCCAATAAAAACAGCATTTCAATGAAACGGTCAAGATAGAACATGTGATGGAAAGCGTGTCGGTTGAATCTCACTCAAAAGGTCAGCACATAGAAGCACTAATCTTATATAAGACTTACCAAAAGACGCTTATTAAACTGGCAAAGCAGTGAGTAGAAAATAACAGTGGTTAGATTGATAGATACAAAGAACGTAGCTACAAAACTATCATCGTTCGTTATCTATCGATCACACGACTGCAACGAGAGCAGGGAGTTACTGCATCTAAAATATTTGTATTCGTTTTCCTCCGAGTTATCTACAACGGTGCTTCAGATAATTTTCATATCACTGGCCAACATTCCACAAATATAAGCATAATACTGTCGCCACCATGATTTTCCGAAGACACTAGAATGGTTCTAGAATTACCTACGTTTTGAACTAAAAAGGCAAGGGAATTTCAAGCACGGTATATATATCCATAAATATGAGGAAGGAATAGTCAATGTCTGGTCTAGGAGTGAAATGTGTGTTAGTTCCCCTTTCTGTTTTATAGCTATGACAATTATTTATATTATAATAAGTGTTCTACAGTAAAAGTAACTCGATGATCAACCCAAACCGAATTCGAAAACTCAAAAAAACTCTCAGTACGGCAACGAATTCGTCCGGCAAGTTTCAGACATGAGTATAGCCAATTTAGGAAAGAAAGTTGAATCAATGAAACATGGAAATTGTTTTCCGTGAAGGAAATTGATGGCAAAATAAATGACTGAGACATCGTCAAATCATCGAGGCTTGTCAAATTTCTCACGGACAAGTTTCATTCGGCGTCAAGATCTGAAAGCTAGTATTTGGAAACAGATTTCAAATATCTGGTGACTCAACTCCTTAAGTTCTTGGGATACAGGAGGGTACTAGTATTCCATGAAAACACGGCTTGATTTTATTTCCCCAAGAATTCGGGGGAAGAACTGCCGCCAACTACTTCACAACAAAAATTGGGGTCCAAGGAAAGCGAAAATGATGGACGACCGAACTTTGATGGCGAACGAGAATTTACGCCCGAAAAATAAATCCGACGAGGGAAAATGATTTATGATTACGGATCAGGTGAAGGGCGTTTCAATTGCTCCCGCTCTAGGAGCCCTGGTTCGAATCTCGTAGGAAATCGATATTTAATGCTTCAAATTACGGTCACCCCGTAGTCACATTAGAGCTGTAAAGAGGAAGAGTGAATATATTTATTGAATTCGGAGATTCGCTGCGTCACGCTATAGATAGAAAATCAGTGCGAATTACACTGAGGTATTTCTTTTTGTAGATTTTAATGAAACACTGTGGGACTACCTATGAGATTAAATTCAATCTTTGTTCGATTTATTACATCTTTTTAATAAACACGACTAATACAATGGAAAATAAACCACTAATTTCATTTAGACTGTAGGTTTACGGAGACTAACATCTAACCGTAATTGGAGTGGCAATGGGTCAGGGCATATACAAACTGTTATCCTCGGTGCATAACTGTGCAACATCTGAAGGCATACATTTAATGCTCTCATTAAAACTTGATTATAGCCTTTAAAAAAACTTCTTCGTATGCTCTTCGAAACTGCCCTCGATTGGACAACCGTGCCTTTTAAGCTGCTTTGCTTGCTCATTCAAACTTTTCTTCCGTTGTTCCTCTCACGAGTTAACTAAAATTCAAATAACTATTGGAAAGCCTAGTTCGGAAATAAATAAATTATATCGGTTTACCAATGATCGATACATCACGCTGACTCAGACGTTTACGTAAAAAATTCACTCGTACTTTGTGGTCGGGAGGCATTTTTTTCTCCTCCTCACACTTGGGAGTACTGGTACGAGTTACGCGGCCGCGAATTCGTCCGGGCCCACACACGTTCATCTTCTCGGGAAATAAAAGGACCGCACGAAGTGAAAAACAAACGAGGAGAGGATAGCATCGCACTGCGGATCTCACAAATGCACAACGTCCCGATGTCGTACGAGTCCCAAATGAGCCGACAGTCCGGCACTTTGGATGGGTCAGTCCTTCCCCCCCCCCCTCGTTCCACGCGCTTCCCACTCCTCGCGCACTCCCCGTCCCGACACATTAGCGGGTCCCTCGAAATCGTCCCCAGCCAACCCTCACGCGACCGCATCCGGGGAGAGGAACAACGGCCCTCCCAATCATCGGCCCATCAGCACGATCCCTCCCAACACGCCACGGCCACCCGGGCCGCCACCTTCGGGGAGCACGAGGGGTTGAGGAGACGAGCGCGGAATGATAATGGGCAATCATCAGCGGAAAACATTTGCGGGGGGTGGGGAGAGGGAGTGGCACGCGCTCGGCTCCACCTCGAGGGGGAAATGATCTCGATCGAAATCGCCCCCGGCCAACGACCGAGGCATCAACAAACTGAAGGAGAACTAAACACCGATCTATTCCGAGGGTGATTTGAACGTGAAGATGATGGAATCGAATCACACCCAGGGTATTGTAAATGCTATGGGAAAATAATCCATGACTTTTAATTTCTTGGCTTTGGTTGATATTGCTCCAATTGATTATGAAATTTAGAATGGAATGGAAACGTCGTTTATTGCTTTATGACACAAAAATTCCTCGGAATATTTATGTAATAGACATGGTGCAAATTAAATACTTATTTCACTCCACGGTATTATACGCATGTATCATATATCTTCATCTGTATTTCAATCCGAAGATTGATTTATTGCACCCCTTCACTCTTCCCTTTCTAAAGCCAACCCCCTTCACGCCCTGACAACTCTTCCGGCTAAAATCCCTCTTTACTTGGCCTACTATCTTACGGTCTTTCATGTTGGGCCTTCCCTCCCATCTTCCGGCCAAGTATGTTAATAACGAATCCATTTAGTGTTTACATTGGTCCAATCTCTATTGTTCTTCATTTCCTTATCGTGCCTCATATTGCTTTTAGTCTGTTTCAAATGCATATTTTTTTAAATCGCACACGTTACTTATATCACCTATATCTCAAATTAGATCGTTGAGAGCCTGAGTAATGGTATCTACAATTGGGTTGAAAATGATCCTGAAATATCGCACCTTTAGTTCAACTACCTACGAGGAATCCACATCAAGACAATACAACATCCATCTCTGGAACGGGATTCGAACCTTTAACACTCGGAAGAGCTGACGTGTAAGATACCCACCGTGTCAACCGGGTCTGCTTTGGAGCAACAGAAATGCAATCGTAATAAATCAAAGAAATGGAATTAATACTGATGCAAACAATGTTGGCTCGCACGTACAACGAAACCCATCTGTTTTATACGATGCAGCATTATATAAAAATATTCTTCAGCCAGGATGGTCAGGGATCGCGGAAAAACGCGAGAGCGAAGCTACTTTGGTACGGTTACTGAGGTCGCGGTGGAATTCCCGTCGAGCGTAAAAAAGCAGTTTGGGAAAGACTTTATGACGAAAGCTTATATAGCAATAAACGGTGCTGCGGCTGAATAAACAAACACCGGATGAGCACTGGAGAAAGCGAACGGTGGCAGTGGAAGCGTAGGCACGACAACTGTGATCACAAGTGTTAAACTTGAAAATTTCAAACACCATCCCTACGAGCAGAGTTAAGTCAACATTTCTGAACTCGCGAGGAGCAATGATTTCTGAACTGCAGAATGGCCACGGAAAACAGGTACTGCGAAACGTGAAGTTTTCATGGTCGATAAAAGTCACGTTGGGTGAGCAGAACTCCAGTGAACGAGGTCCGCCAATGATTTAGTTCTTCCCAGGACAGGCAACGTGGCCCTTCCAAACCCGGCTTTATAATTGTTCTAACAGCTAATGTCCTTACGTCGCGTACTTGACCGACTCGTTGGAGAAAATAAGTAGTGATTCCCACCCCTAAGCGGATACGTGTCACATAATAAACCGCGGAATTTCCGCTCTAGAGCAAAAATTATATCTTATTATCGCCATTTAATTTTTACGCCTTTCGTATTCGATTATAATCAAAACCGTCGAAAAGGTGTAATTTGGAATACAAAAATAACGCACTCTTTTGACGAGATTCTACGCAAAGATGAAAATGAAAACATCCCAGAGAGAAAAGGTTCAACCGAGATTAATTCACATTCAAAAGAGATTCGTGCGTGCAGGCAAGCTCTAAGGTAATTAAGGGGCGTTGTCCATCAGCCCCTGGCGGATAAAAGCAGTGACGTTAACCAATTATCGTAGAAAAGCCTTCAGTGGGTGGCGATAAAATGACTACAGAAGTATTATAAACAGCAAAAGCAATAACTGCTACAATGTATTGTACAACTGAATTAACACAAAATTCATAGAGCCTCAAGCCATTTCGTTCTCATAGATATAACTAAATACTTATATGGAGTAGAATGAAGAGACAGAACGAATTTATCACGTTTGTGGATCCTCCTTTGAACAGATATTGGAGTAATTGGATTCAAGTGCATCACCGTAGTTCAGTGAAGGATGTGAGTTTACACTCCCCTTATACACGGACCTCTTCAAGAAATATTGTGCAGCAAAAATAATTATTTCGCTTATTCGCTACCTGCAATTATTCAAGTTCTTCTTGAGGAGGCAATTAATGCTTTTAAAATTCTTAGAATGTAATAATTCTTTTTTTAAAGGAAGCGGTTTTAAGCCTTGTACTAAAAAATAAGATTTTAATAATAAGTAGTTTTCTAAGGATATATTCTTTTCTAAAGCTGACCTAAGGAATAACGAGTATTTAATTATTCACTCACGCATCTATTACGATTAAAAACAACGTGAAAAAGTGACAATAATTATCAGAATGGTAGTAAAAAAGCCTAGAAGAGAAGTTTTACTCTAGTATAGCACATTTTCAGAAATTAATCCACAGTGAGAACAAAATTTGTAACTACAATAAATTGCATGATATTAATTATATATCAACTTAGAAATCCAACCGGTTGGCCCAAAAGGGGAGAGTGCCGCGTCGTGTGAGCTTAAGCCATCGGAATTCCTAAAAACCCATTTCCATGGAACTACTAGAAACTTTTAATTATGCATTAGTTACGATATCACAATTATCGAGTACCGTAGTTGTGTTATTTCCTCTCAGATGTCGGTCTAATAGACAGTAAGAGTGTCATTGCAATATGCCACGATATTGATAGGCATCTAGCCAATTTATTCGAGATTATGAAACCCTTAATCCTCATAAAATTCTACGAAGGCCCATAAAACATGTTTCAGGCATAAAATACTAGCCCCGTGATACAACGTTTAGAATATCTTCGTCTGATCGATATAAATTACCAGATTATGTAATCACACTACATTAACCTGACTAAACGTGTATGAAGCAATGATATATCATACAAATAACAACTTCCACAAAACCTACCAACAAACCTACCGCATTTCTTTCAATATTTAAATAAGAACAGGAAAATTCCAAGAACGAAATCATGTGGTGTATGTAAATCAAAATCGCGTTTGATTACTCAACTTTCGATCCGTAAGCTCTCAAACGTTTGAAGTGCGACTGCAGTAAACAACCATTCCAACAAATCACCCAAACCGCCCTTTCTCCCAGCAAACTTAGGAGAGCGTGTGCAGGGAATCGGTGGACGAGAGTCAACGGCCGAGTCGAACGAGCAGGCAGGGAGGTAGGGAAAAGGATTCAACGCAATCAAAAACACATCACGAGAAGCCTCGCAAAATTTGACACTTGGCAATGTCCAACACTAAACATTTATTTCTCGACCGCAGTTACGTCGAAGCAGAGTCTGGCTCTCTTACTCATCACGATGAGGGACTCGAACACCCAGGGAGATCTGAGTTTACCACTCGGGCGGGAGGCGAAAGAGAGAGAGTGGAAGAATGCAGCAGAGATATAACCATTGGGAAGAAACGGAGCGCGCAGCAGTGGGGGGAGGAACGGAGTGGGAGGCTGGAGGAGAGGGAGGGTGGAGGCGGGGGAGGAAGAAAGGGGGGAGAAATAAGGGACGAAAGAGGCAAGCGAGGTGAGAGAGGAAAAAAATGCTGGGCAGAGTGAGAGCGAACGAAGCAAATATTAGGGATGAAATTCTAAAAATAGAGAAAAAATTATTTACGAACGAAAGAAAAGATATATATTTGCCCTTCAGTGACGGAAGCGAAGACTTCCGAAATACCTCTCCGTGATTCTTTCTCACAAGTGACTTGGCTCCCTTTATTCCCCATGCCCACTCATCTTCCCGCCCTCTACCTCCGTTCCGCAAGGTCACTGATATTATTTCTCCCGAAGAATAGATTCGCACCACCCCTCACGCCCCTTGGAACGAGGCATCGTAAAGAAAGAACACGTCAGTAGGAAGTTCCACTTTCACTGCGACTGAATTTATGAGTTTCTTCTTCTTTTTCAAGCTGTTACCATGGGACACTACCACACCAAGGGAACTATTATACGAAGACCGAATCTGCCAATGCATCCACCTCAAGTTCCCTCAAGTGACTGTAAAGGGTTGGCCGCAGTGCAGGTTGTTTACCGGGAGGGAAGAGAGTGGGTGGCGAATCGTGAGCAAACTCAACAGGGAAGGAATCCGACGAGCATAGAGAGACACCAGGTGTGTCGCGAGGATTTAAGCCGTGTTGAATAATTCCATCTACCCACCGGGCTTTCGACGATGGAGAAAGGCCAATCACGGCCTTTTAAAAGCGAAAAGCGATACAGGACCCGTCAGACGAAATGAGGAAGAATTTGAAAATCCTCAAATCAATGTGGAAAGAATTCGAAAATCCTCATATTTAACTTTTTCTAGATTAGAAGGATTTTTGACGTTGCAAAGAGCGGTTACAGAACGAGTCGAGTATAAATTTACAAAACTCTCACGTTTCGGGCATTTATGCCAATACTGTATATGTCCCAATTAACTGATGTAAGTTTAAGAGTCTACTCCGATTATCATAAGACTTGCGTTGCGCTTAGAAAGGAGAGGCGATATCTGAGTTTCTAGTTGGTTAATTACTTCTGTATGTATTAGAATAGGGTGGTATGGGCAACGAAAAAAACATGTATATTTCTTGCTCTTCTTTGGCACACCAAACGTCATTTCTGCATTAGTGCTGAAAGTTGGCGTGCAGCTGCTTAAATGGGTCTTCGCTGCTATAAAACTTCCACTACCGGAGCTGATAACTCTGTCCCGTCGATATGCCTGGGGAGGAATAATTCAATGTCTTTAATATTTTCGGTAAGCCAAGCCAGCTTCCTGCTCCCACCCACTATGTATATCGGCACCCAGACATGGGTTTCACTGCTAGCTCGTTTGTTTTTTATACTGCGGCAATTAGCTAATCCTAAACTGATATGCAAAGATACTTTGACAGTGAATCAGATAACAAACCAGAAGCAGTTCATGGTCAAATGTTTTCCAGGAGGTGCAAGACAGAAAACTCCCCGAAATATCGTTCAGCAACAAATTGTACTTTTAATATATAAATAATTTGAACAAAATAATAATTGTCAATTAATTTTTGATAAAAATATAGTAACTTTACAGTAAAATCCGTTAAACAATTTATTTCCCTTCTTTTAGCCTAATCCGCAGTTTTCGAGCCATTACTCGGATAAACGGGAGTTGACTGTATTGGTTGTTCGCAAAATTTGATTACTCTAACGACAGCACACGCAAAAAAAAACGACTTAATATTATTTTTGAACTACACCAATTCCCTCGGTGTGTTGCGGAACCGCGGTCTTTGGCCTAAACTGCGACTTTGATGCCCAAGACGCACGACTTCAATCAAATAACCGAATCACGGACTGCTACTACCCCCTTTGGACGTTTGCCAAGAAGATTAGCATGGAGGTCCTACAAGGAAGGGAGACCGTCTTGCGGCCGCCTTCCCCTTAACCACTTGAGACCAATTGGTGGTCTCTCATCTCTTGGTATTGAGAATTTCCAACTCCGTAAACGCAACACTGAATAACACCACTTGGATTAACAGGACATTTTTTCACACCCACATCAGGCATGACTTGTGAAGTGCATTAGCAGGTGGTTCCCACGTCGTTTAAATTTTTATGTGCATCATCCTGCGTAAAACTGACCACGCAGCGTCACCGAATGTTTCGGTTGACTCAACCAAAAGAATTGGGTTCTAACGCCGACTTAATAATTTCCCTTCGCCGCCTGGACGCGTGAAAAAAATCAAATGATGAGAGACACATTTACTCTAACATCACACAGAACCACATCCCACAAATTTAATTCGTCCAATCGGTTGTCATCTACTGCTTCGCTTTTAAAGAGTGAGAAATCAAGAATGAACGCCCCCTCCCCAATCCGCGCGCTCTCTCTTTCTTGGCAGTGAGGACGAGAAACCAAAAGGTGAGACTTCCACGTTCGAAGGCTGAAAATTTCCGTACTCCACCCACCCTTGGGCGAGAAGCGAAACGCCCGAATGTCGGCGCACGAACGAAGAAATTGGCAGGTGTCAAAATGCCAGCAGGCTTCATCCGTGTTAATGTGGTTGACAGCAGGGGTGGGTGTGGACTCGATTCCGGGGAAGTGACGATTGTCATTTCACGTCTCCCTGATACGCGTTTCCCAGTCTTTTATCGGCATTCTGAAGCAGCAAGCGCGAGTCAGAACTCTTGAATAGTGACTCAATAAAACGTTTTACGAACAAGAAGCGAGCAAAAGCCTCTGTGGCGTTAGATGATAAAAAATGGACAATAAACTTAAATCAATCTTTCATCCGAGGAAAGTATTAAATAAAAAAAATGGTTCACGAATAGATGAGTACGCGAGATCAAATGCCTCCCGCTAAGAACTAAAAACGTTGATACGCCAAACAAAAGTTTTTTCAGGGCGGTCGGTGCATTTTCTTACCACGCAATCGTACGGAAACTAAAAACAATGAAGTCATATTCACAAAAAGAAGTCAGTCTAGTTCAAGTTTCTTCAATTTTACGAAGCTGACGCTGGAAAAAATTGCGCGTGTGCTGTAAACAGACTCGAGTGCTCGAGTTTCCTTGAAACCGAAGTGGGATATGGATTGTGTGCTAACCAAGAGAAAAATGAATGCACCAATTTGGAGCAAAAAAAATAATTGTCACATTAGAAACTTTGATGAGTTAAAGAAGAGATTTTACGGACTCCACCCTCTCTTGAGGGTGCAGTTCGTAGAGTTAGAGAGTACCTCAAGTTACAAAATAAAATTATCAATATAATTAAAACCAATTGGAAAAATACTATATTTAAGAGCAGCCGTAGTTGACAGGCGTCAACTGTCGCAACACAACTTCAAGGGTAACTAATTATCGAAACAAATGACGAATACATTCACCTTTTTGAAACGATTATCCAAACGAATCCTCTTACAAGCAGATGAGAGGTCTGGGATAGAATCACAAAACGGCTCCCTGATGAAATATGATTTTTTAATACCCCCACGCAATTATATACTTCCCGAATTACAGCCGTCTCGCTCCTTTAGATGCGTAATGCATTCATGGTCCTCATGGGAAAAGTATCAGACACCTCTGCTCTAAAGAGTCACTCATTAATCAGCTAAAAAGGTCATGGACGTTGGTGCGGTAATATTTCATGGCGCAGTTGTTCAATATTAAACTGTACATTAACTGCTGTGTGCACCATTTAAAATGGAAGGGAGAATTAAAAAGAGAAAGATGCCATTAGGTAGTTAAAGCAAGTAAGGTGAATACTAGGAGAGGGACCATAACGAACTGATAATAGCTAAAGCGTTCAAAGCGACTTTAAGTGAAAGGTATGTAAATATATGTCAATTAATCGTTTCCGTTACACCAAATACAGTCACAGTTACACAGTCATTCATAAGTCCTTCAAACCAAGTCAATTCTTTGCTAAACATAAAAACTTAATCTTCTTAAGAAAACAACACTACATAGTCATTCCCATGACGTGCGAGTGAATCGCAGAGAGAAGGAAAAGCATATGCCTGAGGAAGAGCAACCGCCACGTGCCGAATCAGCCTCCCATCCATCCCTCATGGAATTTCGAAGACGTCTTACAAATGACGGCTAAACGTAAATAGGGCTGAGGGGGATAACGCACGCTCCCCCTTCGTCCCGTGTCGTGGTGCACGAACCGGCGCCCACGAGCCCACGTCACGAGGCACGTGAAGGAGCGGTGGGTGCTCCCAAGGGGACAACGGGAAGACAAGTGGGGGAGGGGATGAGTGGAGGATGGCATGGGAAAGCAGTGGGGAAAAGAAGGGTGGGGGGAGAGAGAGAAGTGACGACGGTGAATACAGTCACGAGGGGGCCGAGACTGGAGGGGGGGAAGAATCCCCAGTTAAGCAACGAGGGCAGAGGGGGCAGAGGAGGAGAGCGGGAAGGAAGACGAAGAGGCGACGACTGAGACTGCAAGCGCAAGGCGGAGCGAGGGACTTGAAGGAGCCAGGCCAGCCGCCTCCGACGGCTTCTCCCTCGAAGAGGAGCGCCCGGATCATCCCGCCGTAAACTCTCATCTTGACGCGCGAACGGCCGGGGATGGAAGGGCATCCCGCGTCGCAAACGTCCCATCCAAACGTTCGTGGGTTAGGCGGACGACGGTCGAGGTGACCGCAGACCGCTCACGGGGCGGGAGCGTCGCTCCTCGATCCCGCGGAAGCATTGCGGTTACTTCGACCGGGCACTCACTAGGCCGTCGGAAATGGCACTCCTTGTGAGAGATAACGTCGGGTGACTTCATGCTCGCATCGGCAGCATTTTAACCGGCAGATTGAGCGCATTCACTCCGAGCACCGTGCTCACCTTACATGAGTAACATAAATGACCGCATGGGATAAGGCCAGGCAGCATAGCAGCCAGGGGTTTCGTGGGATACGAATTCATGATATTTTGGATCAGATGGTTTCAAAGCGTGGGTTTTGGCGAAGCTTTATGAAAAGAAACTGGATGAACAATGTGAGAATGAGGGGGTATAGGTATAGAAGGGCGGATGAGACGCAGTTGAGGAACGCGCCAAGGAGGAGTGGACGACGCATCATGAACAAAAAGAATTTGGAAGGAATGATAAAAAAATCTACATGAGAACGACCAAAGAATAAATACTGAAGGAAATATATTAAATGAGTAAAAATATAAAGCTGAATAAATTAGCGTGGAACAGAGAATAATGATAAGTTGGTTGGAAGGGAATTAATCAGCAAGAAATATAGAAAAAATATGATGAAGAGGCTTGCTTGCAAGTGTACAGCCAATTTTCTTCGTCTTACTGTGAACCAGAATAGTATCAGTACCGACTTGCTTTTCGCCACTCCAGGGCAATCAGTAATTTTGTTAGTATTTTATAAAATTCAGTAAACTATCAATCTGGATCCTCTAGTTTCTGAACAATTCCTTGAGCTAGTTTTAACATACGAGACATACCCTTACTGAAATGGAAGCATAAGGGTTTAATTCCCGATCAATATGAATGGTTTTTCCACCATTTTTCCAATTCCCGCACCTTTCTCCTTCCAAATTGGCATCCCACCTCTACTAACTTACCGTGGAGTGGCATAGGTATCGTACCGAAACAATTCCATCGCGGATTACACAATTCATCGGACCAACGAAAAACGGTTATTTCATCACCTCACGAATACAAAACAAAGCATCCATCACCGCGAGTGAGTTTCGCCAGAACTTCCCAAGTCGCGGAACGAATGACCAATCCCGCGTAACGGGGTTTCGGCCCCCCTCTCCGATTTCCACACGAAGGCCGCAAGGGGCCCTCCGTAACACGCATTAAAGCACCCATTTTCAAAATTTTGCGCCAATAAATCCTCGCCCGGGCGAGGGTGAGGACGTTATTATCCCGGTCAGCGCCAAACCCGTACAGAAACCATTCATCATATCACGTCAAAAAGAGTCCGCCCTCTCCC
>LYUA01000739.1:177249-187762 GCA_002093875.1 Calopteryx splendens
AACGAGACGGTACCTAGTTGTCCAGGCACGCGGAAGGACCGCAACGGGGGAGACGCAAAAACTAAACAAGAGCCCATCTGCAAGTGGACACCGACGTTCAAACTCCTTCACCATTCGCAGACATTTAGTTTCGCCCGAAAGACAAAAAAAAAAGGACGCGTTCTTCTCGCGAGGAAGGCGACGCGCACGGTATGTATGCTCCTCGTCCCACTGCTGCTACCCACGGCACGGGGGATAAGGGGGGGGGATAGTCGAGCGGAGGGCTAAAACAGCCAACGGCAAACTCACCGTGCCTTCAGCATGTTCCTTTGTCGGATGTAAGTCGACGAAGCAGATGCAACACACTCCACGGCTTACTTCCCCGCGATCTTCTCTCCTTGACACACGGGCAGACTGCACCGGTCACTTGAAGCGACAGAACTCGTTATTCTCGCGCATAATTATGTCGAGTTCAAACTTCTTCAACTCGATGCCCAAGACCAGTCTGAGTCGGCGCTTGGCATAGTTATCTGTTTTTTTCAACTACAAACAAACTCCTCTCAATCTTCCTGGGATTCGGATTTAAGAACCCCCAATAAAGCATTTGCTTCCCTGAAACATTCTCAACAGTTTCACGACCAAAAAGTAAATACCTACCCTGCCTAGGTGAAAAAAAAACAGACAGACAAATATCGGTAATTGGTCAAAAATATCAAATCACTTCCGTATATGTATTATTCGAATTTCATCACTGTTTACTCATACAGGAAGCCTCCAAACTACAAGCCCCTCACTGTGAACTGCAAAAGAAACAAAAAATATAGGCAAGACGAACTTAAAGCTACAGATCGAGAGAAAATTGATTCGAATGTCGAAATGTCACTGAATTTTGAATAAAAATGTCACCATACTATTTACAAAATGCTAAAGTTCATAAGAAAGATCTATCACCTTCCTACGCAAAACACTTTGATAATTTATGAACAAGCACGCAGAATCCAGAAATTACTCGTATAATTCATTTTTTTATTTAGTTTAAAAGTGATAATTTTTATGGATTTTGGCAAAAACGCTTGAAGTACAATATTTGGCCCTGCTAGCCACACGTGAAGATGAGCAGAGCCCCCGAAGGAAATTTGGATAAAGACGTGAAAACAATTACAAATTTGTTTATAACTTAGCAGACGACCCACGACTCCTGATTACACACTGGAACGACTGAAAAATGTTCAAATTTGGTGAACATACGGCCACTTACAAACCAATGTCGTCCATTAAACTACGAATATAAGAAAGAAAAAAAAATTATTTCTACCCAGCCTTTCCTCAAATTCCCGCTCCTTCGTACATCATCCCCTCCAAGCAAACATAATGCGAATCCTCAGGCTATCGTATTGCGTCTTGATATTTTGAAACACGGTGGCATTGGGATCTTCGCATCAATCCTGGTTAAATGCAGTCAAGGTTATGTTTATACAATGTTTAAGGTCACGTCGAAGATTGCCAAGGCGTAGGATACAGAACCCCCCACACCACCCCTCGGAGTGAACTCGCGTTCAAGTGTGAGCCAATGTTACATCCGCAGTTATCCGCCGATGGGCGAAAGTGTCCCAATCTAATTTTAAGGCGATATCCTGAGATGTTAACTAGTTATCTATCCTATGCAAAGAGACGGGAATAAATACGCACAACCACATTAAATGCGGACAAATTGACCAAGGGGTTTGTGCTCACGCATTAATCGAATTAACCGAGACGAGTCCCCCAAGGTGGCGGGGTTGAGAGGGCAGAGGCGCTGCCGGAGAAGACGGCGAGGAGAGGGAGGAGTAAATGGGGTAGTAGTTCGATAAAAAAATTGCATTCCCGTTCCTAAGTAATATAATAACAAACCCGCACCCGGTTTCACAGAGATACAGGCGCCGGTGTCACAAGTTTCCTGTCGATATTTTCGAAGGGCTAACTTTCCAGTGTTCCACACGGGAAGTGTATCTAACTCGGTAAAACATTGTTTTAGGTCGATTCCATGAACCTTTCCATTCCATCCTAAGATGCGAAATTCGTGGAACATCGGAATTCAAATTCAATTTCTGGAATCCTATCATTACACACCGGAAGCACAGAAAACGTGCAATAAACCACATGAGTTAATTATATGGTTGCAGCATAAGTAATAGAGTTCTGTGATGCGATTGTTTATGACAAATGAAAATTGCAATTCAATTACATTAATTGCGATACCATCCATAGCTTCCTTGCACCAATAAAAATAAAACACTCAAAAGGTGGCTTAGGTTTATTGGAAGCCGAAAATTATCTTCTAATCTTCTATCAACTTATTTACCAAACTATCATGTACTTCACGGAACGTGACCGTCACAAGTAAGCATATACAAATTAGGATATCAGATCTAAGATACCATTCAACGTGGAAAAGGCACAAAAACATGCACGGAATACAATTTCGGTACTTGATAAAATTTATGCGGTCCCTATCTTCACGTGTGTGAATACTACTTGACTTGTGAATTCGGCAATTTAAACTTTGGGTTAAAAACACCACGAAGATAATATGAGCAAATAGTTACGAAGTAGCAATGCAAGAGAAACTTTAACCACGAGCTTAAGGAAGACAAATGTCGCATCTAAGATATTTCCCATGTAAAGGAATTTTTCTTTCTTTTTTGCCAAATTAAACCATACCGTAACACTAATCAAATATCTGACTAATAATTTCCCACACTGATTTACCGTTTTTTTCTATAGAGGACGTGAAGACTACGCTTCCTACTATGATGTGTTTAATGTGTTGCATGGTAATAATGCAACGACCATAGGTCCATAGGTGTTTTCAAGATTAAAATTTTGAGTTGACAATGGATATTACCTTCGATGATTTAAAATCCTTATCATTGCTTTAGAAAACCAAGACAATCGTTGAGTATCTGATTGCAAAAATTTTTAAACAGAGAGGGTCCTTAGACAGCAAATAATTTTTCAATCACAATCAATACCAATATATTTCAAAGAAAAAATAATTTCCACTGAGTTTCGAAACAGTTAAGGCCGTATGAGCTCATTCTAGACTGATAGATATCCAAAATAAAACTGAATTATTTAATTTTCCCACTTTTATAAGCAAGTAACTCATCTCTACTAGAATGTTGGGTTCATTGCAACTGCATCACACACAGGGACTGTACTATCTTAACTAAAATATACAACGTCAATAAATACACGTCAGGTTAGTGCTAACAACTAAAAATGATATTACACACAATAGCATCACTTATTTTAAACCACAAGACCCACTATCCTGAACCACGAGCGCACGAACGTTCACGTTCACCATTTCCTAAAGTTAGAGTGAACGGTGTGAGGAAAAATAGGCTTCAATAGTTGTGCAATTACTCTTGCGGAAGCCGAAATCACGCCGAGAGTAGCACCAGAAACATTATATCGCACGGTGGTATACTCCTAACTTTGGTTTTACTTTCTCTACGGCGCAGCAATTTCTCAGCCTCACCCCACGACCCACCTTGACGGTTAAATCAGGCATAAGATTCCAGGGGAACTCCAGAGGATGCGAGAGGTAGCTTTTCTTAATGCATGATGTTTAAGTGCCCTGTCCAGAATTCATATATTAAAATATTTCAGCGCTCTCCTGGAGAGGTGAGTTGGTGAGGAAAGAGCCCCGACGGGGGATGCGTCTTCCTTTCTCCGAAGCTACACTCGATTCGGCAAGGGAATACCGACGGAAAGGGAAAGGATAAACTAAGGTGACAGGATAACTCTTCTCCCATCTCCATATTCCCCCGAAAATCATGGCCGTGTCGACGAGAGAAATTTTATGGCATACTTCGATGATCACGCCACGATCTATTTCTCGCGCGCGATTTGAGAGGACGAGCCGACGTCCAGAAACGTCTCCCCACTCTGGAATACGTCGCGAATGGCGACACGAGTGTAGGCAACGCGTCCTTATCTATGGCATATTTACTCGACGACTTCCGAAAAAAATATACATCTATCACATATCTCACGACGATGCTGAGGGAAAGGGCACCACCACCAGCTACCACTAGTCCGAGTATGGGGTCAAGAATCCAATTACCTGCAATAGAGAGAAAATAAATACAATTAAAATGAGTGACAAATCAGTTGCATACGTATCTGGAATGGAAAGCGGTCAAGAGATGCAAAATGAACACCGTATCCAATATTCCAACCTGAATGAAGAATATCAATGGTATGAACTGAGGGTTTATTTATGCTCTCAAACATTCAGCATAAAATGAAGTATTAGCTTGTTTTTGCATAATATACGACAAAAAATATTAACACTTCAGCGGACAAAAAATGGAATGCAAGCAGTGCAGTAAGTCCATTTGTACGCCAAAAAGTTAAGTACAACATACAAAAACTAACGCATAGTAACGCATGAAAATACCTTTACATTGTAAGTAAGTAAGTAAGATTCTTGCGGATGACACAGGTAAAAGCCAAACAAGATCCAATTTAACACGATTGAAGTAATTCACCTGTTATTGCAAGCGTATTTCTTTTTATTATTTAATTACAAAGGTCTTAATAAGAAAATTAACTGTTATCGGCAAATCCAATATCTTCAAAGGCCGATTTGATAGGTTTGAGCTGAGCTGGGATGACGCCCGAAGAAGTGTGAAATTCACACACTAAGGGTGGGGGCACGATCCACAGGTATCGTCAACATTTGAACCCAGAAGTCTCCGATGAGTACCCGAACGATAAATAACTAATGAACAACACCCTGGCCTTCTTAAACAGACTGATACCAATTAAAGATATTTACCATGGTCGAAGACACTTCTCGTGATAGATAATTACGAAAATCCCTCGGAAATTTATTCTCAGACCTATTTTAGGAAATAGAACCAGCCTATAATTAGCCTATATATGAGCAGAGGCGCTTCATAATGAGAGATAGAAATCTCCAAAATAGTAGTAGTGGGAGCATAACCTTTAATCCACTCAGAGAGTCGTCTAATTATACAATAGGCGATTTAATGTGCACGAGGGGATATAAATAAATCAGCGCGGCGGTAGCGTCGGCGGAGACGCCTACTTGAGGGCAAGTCAAGACGCACCTGAATGAGCTTTTTCGCAGCTCCCGCCCACGGTGACACCACCCGCAAGTCTATCGACGTCGCTCAGGAATTATATCAGAAACCCAGCGACCTGGACAACACCGTGAATCCAAAGGTATGGGGTATGCGAAGCCAAGAGATCGTATCTACTCTCCAGAACTGCTCGATTGAGGAAGAAACGGTCGCGAAAACAATATACCTCTTAGACTTACTAATAACCTCCCCAAGAGTTTCAAAATATTTCGCACACTACATCCATTCTTAATATTACCTCCAGGTCCAGATAGTCCCAGATGTCTCATGTATTTTTCCATTGAAATATAATCCCACAGAATCTGTGCACCAAATACTTCCACTATTTTACAATTATTTTCAAATAGCCAACTTTACGGAAAGTATTACCCCCCCAGCGAGCTTATGTATCGCTAAAACCACACTTTATTTATCATTCGCAATAACCTCATTTTCTTGACAGTGAAGTTACCTTCATTAGTAATAGCTTAGAGAGAAGAGCCGACGGTGCACGTGACATTAATTTCGCTAGTAAACCTCTTTCCGGTAGGTACATACATTGCGAGGCATAAACATATTCTGAGAAGCGAAAACACAATTATTCATACCGAATCACTTCTTCAACTTATTAGGCATTCTTAAAAATGCCCCGTCGCAACTAGAATAGTTGCTGCAAAATTACCTTCACCTAGAGGTAAGGCCAATGAAAAGGTTGACACAGCGCTATCCTTATTTTTAGAGTTTTAAAGGGAGGTGGGCGGATCACGGGAAGAGACTCCGGCCCTCGTGACACTGACTTCCGCGATTCCAAGAAGATGGAACGTTTTTTCTAAACTCTATGAGGCGGGAAGTTCGTATCAGCGATCAAAATAAAGGTCATAAACGCGCGGAAAATAAAATGAATAACTAGAAATTTTTCTTTGCGATGGTATTATTTAGTTTTCTGTCTCATCGCCGGTTCCTCGCCGTTAACGAACCATCACCTCCCCTCCCAACTATCTCCAGCCCATTCGTTCAGGGTTTTATACCTTTCTCTCATCTTCCAGTCGTCCAGCATTTTAATTTGTTCTCCGTTCCCATCATTTCCTAGCATCAAAAGTTTTGACTATAACATTTAGACCATGTTAGTTATGTGAACGACCCATTAATTTTCTCCTTTTAATGTATGTAATTGTAATACCCATTCTGCAAATAGCACATAGAATCAGTATTTGTCTTCTTTAGGCTTTCCCGGAATTTGGTGACTCCACATTTCGTCTTTAATAGCTTCTGTCAAATTACACGTCGTTAGTGTACGAGAAGATCACAGCATGGAGAAGAAAGACAGGATGATGGACTTTTTCGATTAATGAAAACGTTGAAGAAGAAATTCAGCCCAAAGCGATCATTGTGCTTACTTCGATTCCATATTTGTTGTTTTTTGAAAAGTAACATTTTTGTTTTTCTTGTGTCATATGCTCCTGTCTTATATAATACGTTTTCTTTTCTCTGCCACGGACGGTGGCCGGTTGGAAATTGATAAATAAATGAATGTACAGCATTCCTGAATGTCTTTTCTCTCTAGTTTTTTCTCCACCTCGGCAATCAACATAATCTCAACAGAAAAAGAACTGCAGCATACTTGCACCCAGAGGATTTGGTCAAGGCCAAGGTTAAGCGAGGTTTGGTTATCCCAACATAAGGACCTTACGTCAGCAGCTCCACTGGATCTCGTGACGTCTCAAGGGGGTTCAATTTACTCACCTTCATAATTGTCCGATGCAAAATACCTCGCCTTCATGGCTTTCACAGAACAAGTTTATTTTTTATATACTTTTGTAAATGTAAATGAATGGTTAAGCAACATTTTGGTATCGTATTTGCGGTGTAGATAAAAACTTGTCTCTCTTCCACTTCCCTCCTGCCACTATACAACTTCCTCCATAACTTAGCTCGCCCTTTTGGTTTTCAGTGAGCATTCCCCGGAATCGCGCATGACCACTCCCCTATTTTTCCCTTATCTACTACCGCGCACGCGTCCGACTCAAACCGGCAAATTTCCTTCGCCAGTTCATTACCCAAAACGAATTCCAGGAATATTCATCTTTCTCGGAAGTTTGGAAGTGTGCGTAAGCTTCCCGCGTCGCTAAAGGTTCAATCTACGACGAAATCCGATCGAACAGAGCGCGGCCGAACTCGATAGAGAACTCCCATCGATTCATCTGACGGTGGAAGTACGTTAAAACACTGTACCAGGAGGTACCGGCACCTTCTGTTGACAAGCTATCAACAAAATTCCTAAGGATTTTTTATAACATAACCAAAGCAGGCGCGATTGTCTAGTCGCCTATTTGTAACAAAAAATGAATGAAGTTATTATATTAAAGTTTTAGGAATCGCTTTTCTTGCCAAAAGAGTCGGAACGACACAGACATACTGATCTATCGACAATAACAATCACGAACTTATCTTCGAGCATGACGGAGGAGGGCGGATATTACTAGAAATTACGATAAAACGCATCACTACCATGCGTACTCGGTAAGGAGTCACTACAGAAAATATTAACGCTAGATGGATTTTTTTAAATGAAATCGGGAAGGTTTACGCCTTAAATTATCCCTATTATTCGTAGCCCAAGTTACATTTGTTGATTGGATTGTGAGTAGGAAATTAAAGAAATATGTGCCGTAGACCAATAGATTAAAGGACTTTTTTCTCGCAAAACATATACGACGGCCTAAGCGTGACCAATGACAAAAGAGCAATTTACAACGTCACAACGTTCACCTACAATTCCTTGAGGCCACACAAAATGGCCACAGTAATTCCGTCCTCTCAGGGGCGTAAGGCAACGAAAAGTAACACAGGGTTCCACACGCTAAGAATAATCCCCTTTACCTCTCTACGTCCCATTTCCTCACGCCATTGTTCCCCTCCGGTTTAAACAGTCATGCGAAAGCTCTTTTCGAAAGGGTTTTATTTAAAGCACTCAATCAGAGCTGAAAAGGCAATCAGTTGTATTTCGGTAATGAAATAAAAAAAGGAGGAAAAAGGTTTACATCAGTAGAGGCAAGGTTGAAAAGAGAAAGAAAACAAGCGTGCACGACAAATGCTGTGAATACAATTCGAAGGACCTTTCAGTACAATTTTATACTATGTTGACACATTTTATGGCTTAAGATGACTTGTTTTTAATAAAAAAAGGAAGTGGCCAATTTGTTCACAGTTCTAGTTCACAGTACTATGAAAGTCGAAAGCTTACTCATTTACTTCAAGTACTAAAGGAATTGGGTAGTCAAAAACGGTCCCATATTTCCCACAGATAAGTGCACGACCGGAACACTTTTAAAATGTATAATATCAAATGGATCTTGACACGTGCCTTAAACACATTGACGATCATCTCATGACTGGCTGGCCATAATGTCACTTTTAATTATTTCCTTCCCGAGCACTAGAATCCCAATTCGACGAACTTCACGACTTTCCTCGCAGCGCACAGCGGTTGACAGAGGATAGTTTTAGGCTTTAAAAAGGTCTTATTTACCCAACTCCAGGAGATAGCTGAATTGGTGGCATGTCCAATTGGAATAAATGAATCGGTAGCACTCGTCTCCCAAATCGGGTCGCCCGAGTCAAATTTTGGATCTTTATGTTACGTTCAAGGCGGAATGGGAGCAGAGGGTAAAAAGAAAATATCGCCCCAAATGGAAGATGGAAAATCAAGCGACTACGTTCACACTCCTCGGGTCCATGAATTTTGGAACTTTTTCTGGGAGATGGGCGGAAAAACGAGATAAATTTTATACAAGACTCATTCACGAACAAATGATCGACCACCTCCTCGAGGAAAACAATGACGTCCATGAAAAAAAATGTTTGTACACTGTGCTTACGAAAGTAGGGGATTTTCTGAAAAACTTTCCCGGAAAAAATACATGCGAGCAGATATTTTTCCAAACAAATATTACCGAAAAATGTAATGATACAGGATGATATAGGGGCTATATACATGTATTTCGTAAAATTAAGGAACCCTATTCCGTCCTAAAAATATGAATAAGTCTAAAATAATTTCTAATTTCTAGTGTGAAATTGGAATTTTGATTCTTCCACGAGGATTGAAATACCTATAACAGTTCACATTGACGTAAATTACGTCACGCTCAGAGAAAATGTGTGGTTTGGTCCAGATGTGATAACGATTGCATTGGAGGGAAGGAAATAGGTTAGGAATGCGGGAACTCGTATAAAAATATAATTTGTTCAGAATAAAATAGGAGGGAGTTGGATTCTTCGAGAGACAAGGGCACTCGTTAAATAAAGGTTGAAATGAGTCATAAATGGCTAAATGAAGTTCTTCTAGCTAAATGAAGAAGGTTCTACGTAAATTATGAAAGACCTCTTAATTTTTCCATCAGCATATTTAAGATGGTAGATGGATGCAAGATTTAAATTCATGGTGTCAACCAAATATGCAAAAACAATTACACGCAAATTCCATGCCTTAAAAGGTCAATTTACAGGTCAAATTTTCTTTTTTTTTTCAAAATAATTTTCCCGTTTTCTGATTATCACGAGATGACAGTAGCTTACGGAGTCATCACTTAAAATTAATATTTCTGTGTAATTAACTTTATGGCTCGCAAAGTTTTAATAATGGAGGCGAATTAAATTACAGAGATAAATTAAATCAATAACAAACGAGTTGGAGCCATTTGTTGGCTTGAAATTTCCAGCAGATAAAACTAAAATGTCAAAATCCACGATTAATCAATTAAAATTGTTTCCCTCATGACTGCATTTCTAAAAATTAAAAATATTTTCAGGTTGAGTTAAAAAAATAATTATAAATAACATACCGGTTAAAAAATCCATTTAATTAGAGGTTTTACAGGTCAAACATACTCTCGGCATTCACTTCGTCCGCCTGTAATATTAGCGACCTCATTAAGTGGGGGGATGTTAATTCTTCGAAAGGATGATATCGTTTAAGCCTCCGCAGCTTTGGACACTTCACTGCCATTATAAAGTGAACACAATGATCCATTTCTAAGCCGGCGCGAAGCACCCCAACGGTCACGTCTCGATGGTGCGATTGTGGAAAGGAGAGGTGGACCCACGACGAGGTCGAAGAGATCGGGGTGAACCCACGTCCAGGGGCATTCGCAAGGGGGGGAGGAGAGGTAGCCAGAGGAGAGAAGGGGAAAGGCGCGGGACACCACCACCACCACCAATGACACACGAGTGCCGAGCCAAAGATGGGACGGAGGTCCCCCAAAGGATTAGGAGGCGGCCGTAGCCTCAGTGTCGCCCGTGGCGGAGTCACCACGCGGCACTAAGGTCACGGGGATGTCTTTTTAAGCGTGGAAAAACGATGATCGATTGCATTTTAAGGCCCGAATCAACCCTCAGGC
>LYUA01000739.1:210056-221698 GCA_002093875.1 Calopteryx splendens
CTCTGACGATTTATAAGGTCAATTATTACTACTACGCCGTTAAAAATAACGAAAATTATACTTACCATTCCAGCACAAACCATTTTACTCAACTGGATGTAGTTCAATAATTTGGTTCATTTAATTAATACCCCTATTTGTAAAGTGTCACAATTCAGAAAAATAAAAGTTAAATTATTTGTTTACTTAACTTTAAAATTTATTCTACCTTATAGTATTTGAATTCAACGTTGATGTTATGCATATACATTATAGTGTCCATTTTGGCAAAATTTTATAATAGGAAAGATAATTTGTCACCATGTACGGCAGTATTCCAACTTCCCTTGAGGGAAAGTGATTCCAAGCCTTCAACGAGCTCCCGCTGAGCTGCACGGGAAATGTCAACATAGCTCCCATCTGCCGGCAAAAGGGATAACCTTGTAGCGCTTTAGCGATAGTACGCCACCCTAGCGGAATTTGACTCAACTTGAACGACACCAATACGTAACGGAGCGAAGTGAGACTTTAATATGGCATGACGTACAGACAGCATGGACTGCAACATGACAATGCATTAGCAAGTATACCAACAGAGGGCATATAGTTATTAAATCAAAAATGAATAAGTGTAAACTCTGCTTACAGCCGTGCGGGTAGTATTGACTAAATATACCTTCACTAGGAAAAGGAACAATGCAATCATATAACAACAGTAGACTACATCAGAGAAAATATGATGCATGACATACGTACATGAACATTTCTGACGGCCTTTCAGTTAATTTCACACCATGGTGGGCATCCTTTTCGTTTATAACAGCACTAATTGATTAAACAATAGTGAAATTGATGATAGATGAAATTCTTACAATCCTTCCATAAAACTCTATTAAACTTTCATTATTATACGCAGGAATAATACGAAATGTAAATAAGGAATAAATACCCAATTTTATTTCAATGATTTCAATCATTTTGCCATACACCACGATGGTAACAAACTATTTTGAACAGTTCCAAGCAAATAATACTTCTAACTCTAGAGATAAGTTTCCCTTCTCACAGAAACGAAAACATACGGAAAGGAGTGAAATTAAAGTGAGATTATAAAGGAAATATCATTTACAATAGACAAAACCATTAATGAATAATAGTGTGTCAGGACTGATGCGGAGAAACTTTTTCATAACAAAGCCTTTTTCGTAGTTTTCCACTTGAAAACATTGTTCTCTTTTAACGGTTTCAATGACAATGAAGTAAAAACATCGAAACAGGTCGAATAACGGCATTTATTTTACTGGAAAACTACAACAACGGCTTTCAATTCTTCTGTGATATAGAAATTATTACAGAAGATATTGGATTTTGGGTTAATCAGTAATGAAGTTATTTCGTCCACACCTGCATTACACAGTCACAGAACGGATTCACCTTCCAAAATCTAGTAAATTAAGTTTAAATTTCCCCACGCTCCATGATAAAAATATATCGGATGATGAAATATAAAATTGATAAGAAGAAGAAAGAGAATTTATCAGATAGCTTCTTCAATCGCACAAGTGGAAACGATTGCCTCCATTATTCACCATTAACGATACTAGCCTCTTCGGTCGGTGGGAATTATCCAAAGGTGCGATGAAACATTCGACAAAGTGCACTATTCAAACTTCAATAGGTTTTAACCGCCCTAAACAGAGCACTTCCATTACACTACAACTACAAAAATTGAGCAAAAATTATCGTACACCTTTCAGTGCTAAGGGCGTTAGTGTTTCTTGCAAATGGCTAGAACTGAGATTCAGAGATAGGAATCTAGGTCATCCTGAACGCAAAGAATTTTTTCGATTGACGAATCATCCGTTTTATTACGTTCACATCACCTGCACGCGATTGATTTCTAATGATCTCATCACAACTAACATGATATACATACACATGAACCGGCGTGGATTTTGAAAATATGGTCTTTATGGTGTTTCGGAAGTTGTAAGCAGAGCAACCGATCCGCAACCCCTCCTTATTGTACGATATACATCTTCTTACGCATGGTCCACAAGAATTTGATCAATACCACTGATTGAAATACTCAGACGACATCGCATTGATAACGCAATTCTTCCCAGGCTGATGGCACAACTCACCTAAATACGAGCTGAAACTAGGCAGGATGACCAACACCTCGAATCATAATGTCTAGCTGCTTATGAGTTAAGGTAAAAAAAACGATACTCGTGTTTTTTACCTTAACTCATAAGATCTTCACTAATACCAAAGCAGGAATTGTAGTTTATGCCCTGAGGATAAGAATTCGAGTCTGCCTGCCAACTCGACCTAAAAATCCTTCTTATTGCGACAAAGAGGGGGTTAATTACATAAACAGCAAAGTACGTAAGGTTCGAGTTTCTTGAATAAAATACCGAGATAATTTCAAATGTGCGACACACGTGTCGTACAGTACGATGATTTTTTCAGAGAAGCGAAAAGCACTTAGCCTTATCTCGATCGGTCAAGTAGGTACGGCGTCTTTTTGCAAAAGACAAGACGCCTTGAGCATTAACTCGGTGGTTGTCCAGAAGGTGGAAAAAGTAGTTTCTAAAATTCACGAAATAGTGCATAGTATCTGCTTTCTATTTCGGTACGTAGTGCTTGCTTTCGGTCTGAATATATTCACGCATTTGACTCTGATCCGCAGGATTGTTGTCAAAGAAAGGCGTATTATAAGTCGAATAATAAATTAATCGCTAAATAAACTTACGAATCTTTAAAACATTATTGCAGCATATCCACCTTCCTCGCGAAGAAAAATCGAGAAAACAACTCAAGAGCACTTATGAGATATGCCAGACAATATGACAGTTATTCCCAAAAAGCACCATTTCTCCGCGAAACGTGGAACACGCCCGTGGCCGCGAGGGATAAGGACCCTCGCACATCAGGAGCAACATTTATAATATTCCGAAGAGAGAAATATATTATTCAGCAAACAACGCGCGAGAACATAAAACATTTTCTACGGTGTGTAAAGTGTGGTCCAGTGTACGCCGGAGGATAATAGCCATTTATGTCGACCGTACTGAGCGGGAAGACAAAAATGTCCAGGAAAGCACACTTCTGGTCATTACCGGCACTACGATTACTCGGGAATCGCGGGAACGAGTCAGCGTGCGACAACATCACGGATCCCTAACTCTCCTCCCATGCGCACACGAGTACTAAAAATCGGACTATTTATTTTAATTTTAAAGAAATAGTTGAGTGTCGGAAATCACACACCCATCCGCACGTGTGGGGAATGACAAGACTCATCTCAATTAGAGTTTTTGCCACGGTTACTCAATTTGGCGAGAAAATAACGCAATTAAAACGCTAATTCTCTGACATCCCAGATGTTTCTAGACCAAATTTTCATAACTTTTCTTGAAATGTGCAAAGCAACGGACCAGTAGTCCACGGCAGGTGAACAATAAATAACTTATACTACACGCTATAAATGAAACAACGAGGGAATGCTATTACGATGAAGGAAGTCAGCTACAAAACATCATATTTGAGGATGAGGCTTAAAATCGGTCAAAGTTTCCAGAAAATGAACTCTAACAATGGCAAAGCGAAGGCATGTGATTATATAGGTGAGGAGAATATGATTGCAATTCGGCTGATATAATAAACCCTATACCCTACCATGGCCGGGACACGAGTGTTTATTTCCCATGAAACATTTCCTTCGAAGACACGTCGGATTCGACTCGCATGTCCTTTGTGACACCCTTTCACACGATATGACTTAGAGAAACATGGATCCGCATTGAAATGGCATATGATAATAGTGTTCATCCTTACTGTCGTATGGAAATGATGTTCCTCCAACTTGGGGGCTAAAACTTACTCTTAAAAAAATCTTAATCCTGTTAGTTTTAATAATACATATTCGACTGATATAAAATAAACCCCGCTGCGATCGCTTCTGGTTGGTAGTTTCACATTACTCTGAGGGGAAAACTAAATTCTGTCCTAAACTATTCCTCGAACGATTTTGATACGATTCCATATTATATATATGCTATACCTACAAGAACTTGGCCCGCGTGATACTGCACTAAAAATGAGAGAATATTTAATTTTTTACTTGCCTTTATTTTGTTCTACATTTGCTCACTTTTAATGTTAACTCATAATTCCATTTACTATTTCAAAAGTATAATGCACCTCGAATAGGGGATTTTTGTCGTGCCTTTTTGAAAATACATTTACAATGTTATTGAAAGGAGTACACTACTTAAAACTCTTTATGTTGACGTTCGCAGTCCACTACGTTTCACATATTTATTTTATTTTCGGAGATATCTCATTGCGCCTTAGAGAAAGTTTCACTGTAGTATTCTGCCGGATTTGTCGGGATAATTGTGACTTGGCCGTTGGGCCTTGGGCTTTTAAAGGACCGACCAGCAATGTTCTTATTTTAAAAAAACTCCACCACTTGTGGCAAGCCAGATTGCATGAAGAATTTCCTCCGATCCAATACAATGTTTATTCACCAAGGGATAAAAACGATAATTTTGACTAGTACAAACGAGAGGAATCACGTCAGGGAGAAAGCTTGAAGATTAGGTGTTTCAAGGAATCAAGCAGCAGCCAGTAGAATGTAGGCTCGGCAGGGGGTTCTCTCCGGGAGTGCTCACGGCATTGGATATCGCCGCGGCTGGAGGAGGACACCGATCCACTTGAGACATTTCCGCGAAGGCGGAGCGGGAAGGGACCACAAAGAAGACACCCCAACAACTATGTGCTCCATCCAGGTTCCAAATCCCATTTCTAAAGCAGCTCGGGATGGTAAAACCACCGTTCTCCGATTTTCTATTCTACCCCGTTACATATTCAGTTAATCCAATTTCGTCATAAACTCTACGACGTCAGGCTTCGTGGAAGTTTTGTACATCCATAATTTCAAATGATACAGAGAAATGTACTTTTCCACAGATTTCATTATTCCGAACGACGCGTTTCGCCGGCATTATCGGCGGCGGCGATACCCGCGTACGGCATTATCAGGGAATGGCAAGGCAATATCGAGAAAGTGCGTTCCTCCTACATATGAAATTACGGAAATTTCGTAATAAGTAGGTACCTGTGACACACCTTTTTTCCATAAAATTTAGTTCTTAACTCATCAGATTAATATTAACTTGACTGAATCGATAGGCGAATTATACCTTATAACTAGCAATAGTTGGATCAATTAAGAAAAATCGTTTGATCGTCGTGCACATCTAATAGGTGATATTTTTACGACCATTCAATTGCGAAATAACAATGGCTCACTGCAATAGATTATACGTATCCACATTATTTCATAATTAATACCAGATTTCCAATATTTTTACTCGCCTCGAAATAACTTGAAATGAGGCTTTCATGACTTTGCATACCCCGAAAGGGATCGACGTGAAGGGTACGCAGAAAGTTATGGAATATTTTTACGACAATTTCGGATTACTTGTACTTAATTAATACCTTTTAGACATTTAAGCATTGAATACACTTCAGCGCGATGGTTTTAAGAGACAGGGTATAAATAATAATAAAATGGAATTCATCAATTCCAAATTGTGAGCAAACTACTTAGAGCAATTCATTAAATGCTAAATTACCCCAGGTATTATTTTTTATCAGCTTTTTCGAATTTGGTCCCACTGTGCGACAAAATTAATCTTGTCGTGAGGGAAAGGGCACATTCTCATACGAAGCGAAAATGAAAAACGATAACAGGGTGCCTGGACACCAATCTTCATAATACTGCTACAGTATAATTGAAAAAAAATATTTATGTCCCACATTAAATCTTCTTAAATAAATCTCTATTCTTCCCGGAAAGCAGCCACGAGGATGTGCGGCAGGGGGTTTTAGGTCACCAGCAGGATAATTCGAACTGTCGTGGTGGTGATGTTTCCTACTTCTGTGGCCACGAATTGTGCGAAGGCGAAATGATTCCATAGATCGATCGATCTGCTCTGAAGTAAAATTCCTCAATTCCTTTTTACGGACAAACCCCATTGAATGTATGCGATCTCCATTCTTCCAGTGGCTGTGAGCCCAGGTTATCCAATAATTACTGGACGATTTATTTTTATTCACAACAAAAAGCTATTTCCGAAACTAAAAATACCATTATGTTATCCATTAAAAAGATTTAGTACGCCGCAGTACATGCATACTAAATAGTAGTACGCGATGAAAATGCATGCAGGTAATAAACATTATTATTTTACAGCCACCTAAATGGCGGGTTTTCTTGCGTGCGCGCAGCAAGTCGGTCCGAATAGAATGGCAGCGATGATTGTGCGGCATGAGCACATCACTTCACACTTCCCTGATTGATCGGTGGCCAGTCATTCCAAACCTGGTCGTGAACAAATAAATATATCCCCGTATAAAGGAAACTTATGGTTTCAGAGCAATTATCTCGGGTGGCCGAGGCGATACCCGGGCGCCCATCGCGGCGACATATCAAATGGGTACCGACATTCCAGAGAGAGAGAGAGAGAGTGAAGGGCGCATCCGCGGCCGAAAGCAAGACTCGGAACGCGTTATCTCGAGGCTAGGGCGAGTACAACAGCTCCGAAAAAAAAATAAAATAATAAAAAGATAAGATAGCGATGTCGTCAATATGCGAGTGACAATCAAACCTCTCCAGTGGATACGGAAATGCGGACATGAATCGATAAGCCTGAACAGCCGCGGGAGGACGAAGAGATAAATGCATCGGGCGGACAGCCGATACCTACTGCTTCGTCCATTAGAGCGGGCGATAACAATTCAAGGGGGCAATTATATTTAGAAACTTTGCACATGAATAAATGCCTTGATTATACGGTTGTGTGAGTCACATTTCACTCACTCCCTTCCATAAAATTATTGTATAAAGTGGACCGTGGGCAATATTTTCATTGTGTGGTGGACTTGTGGGGTGGATCATGGAATAACATCAAGAGAAAAAAGTCAATCTATTTATATAGATTATAGATAGTCAATTATTATTCATCGTAAAATATTGACGACTACGAACCAAAGAATTTATGTCTTGTTTCACAAGAATTGCGGCTTGGGAAAAATAACTTTTAATTAACAACCCATGATAATTAAAGTCTTAAGTCACGTAAAAACATGCGACTGGCGCATGTATTGGTTTGCAAAACATAATAAATATTAATTAAATTTATCGTCATTAAAATGATATTAGAAGTTATGTAACCGAATTACAGACAAACGGGAAAATTAATCCTTTCCCAAGAAAATTAAAATTCCCCAAACTAATGTTTTATGACGTCACACACGGTGGAATGGTATCGATATTTTTCAACTGTCACACATGTAGCCAAGGCAGAAAATTTCTTTTCAAAATCTTCTCAGTCACGGCATCACGCCACATGGGTCTATTGGAAGCAAGTCCGCAGAGATATCACGGAAAATTATTAGATTTCGACAAGAATTTTCACTAGATACTTCTCAGGTAAAATACACAATGGAGCATGAGCGATTCAATTCAGTATCGTAGGGTGCGAGGGCACCAGCATTCGAGGGAAATTCAGCGATTTGAGCATGTAGCATATAAGACAAGTAGCAGTTTCAATAGTAAGGTCTAATGATTCATATTGAGTGATCGCGTGTGAAAAAGGATTGTATCGGTTGGTTCAATGCCCAATGTCCCTTGACGTTTCACTACGGTCTCGCATACCACTTTAATATGGGTATAGAAACATTCTGACGGTGTCAACGCAAAACTCGTGCGACGTACGCTTTCCGGGAAAAGGCTCTTGTTTACATGTAATGTTCGTGTAACGAGTGCCCATTTTCTTAAGATTTCTAACGGTTGCGCGACGCTTTCCGTCCGCCCATCACAACTGTTAGCGATTCGATGGTTTTTTTCTGTATCTAATCAAATCTTTCAACGCCGGGTTCAGTATACTCAATGGGCAAGAAACAACACGCTTCGATTTTCAAATTATATCTTCATATTATATCATTCAAATTATAACTAAATATGAAAGCATGATATGCGCTGCAAAGCTGTGCTCGCGCGGGGCGTTTAAGGACAACACAAACTCAAGTTTCCCCACGGAATAAAGTAAAAGAAACATTGGGGGAGGAAGATAACCTCACCCTGGGCATGAAAAATAATTCCCCGAAATATTCCCAATGAGTGAAAAGCTCGCTGGGGTACTCGCTTACGAGCGTAAAACGAATTTCGACACGTTCCCGGATCGAGGGGTGCTCGATAGAAGTACTATATGTGCCCCTGACTTTCGGGTTGAGCATGTCTGGCGGACTCCCAGGGGACGTGGAGGCGGGGTGCGCGAGATGAGGCGTGTACGATGGGGGATGGGAAAGACCGCCCCCTCGAAGGCACGGGTGTGGCGAGGGATGGTGTCGCCGCGTGTTGGGAGGGGGGCGTAGGCAATCCTCCGGTGCGGCCCCAGACCAATGACTCTCCCATTCCATTCCCCTACCGATGAACCCGAAACACCCCCAAAAAAAATACGGCCACGGGGCGGCGGGGAAGGGAAGGCAAGATCGATTTTGATCCATAGAGAGCCGTAATACGGAGAGGATGGCGGGGATAGGGGTGAGCGGTGTCACGGTGAAGACGCGCACTTTGCACTTGAGGAGAAACACCATCAGCGACACTTCGGCGACGGATTCGTAAGGGTAGGTGGGAAACGAAGGAACTAAATTGAGAGTGGGGGAATTGCACGACCCAAACTGCGGTTGTGCTGCAGCAAAAGAAACGAAATACCTATAGTTCCTAAACTGCAAAACACACCATCGCCAACATGGTATCGGAGTGGAGGGTGGTCGAAAAAAAAACTCTCAGAAGCCTCTGCCATATAACTGTCCCAAAATCCGTGCACATGCCTTATCTTCATACCATTCGAATATTTTTCAAAAATAACCAGAATAAGTATTCCCCAACGCAAGACTCCCAAACGCAAGGACCAGTAAAACAACGGACGTTACAGAACACTTTCTCGTGCCCACCCGTTTACAATTTACATTTTTCTTAAACGGTGCCCCGCGACTACTAGCAAGTAGCAACCAGTATAATGCCTACATCAATTGTCGGGGGGGATGTAGAGAATATAGTTCAGCAACCACCTACCGTAAGACTTATCTCCAGCAACAAATAAAATATGACGCACAGGCGAATATTAGTTCTCGTGTTCCTTGTAATGTATGAGGCTTGTAAAAGGTTCAGAAATGATGGATAAAGACATAATGGCACAGGTAGCCATCTGCCCACTCATGAATTTTACTTGTGCTTACAGCAAAGGACGCCCGAAAACTAGCTATCAATCCTAAGGCTGTTTTGATGCAAAACTCCAGACGAATCCTAACGCACGCCCGTAATGAGGATTTTGAGTTAAAATCGATTTTTAAAAAATTCCGAATAGGTACAATTTATGACAATAAAAATCTTCAATATTATGTTTATTTTCAGAATAATTTAAAATTGAATAGGAAATAGTTGATAATTGTTGTTATAATGCACTATATGACTTTTGGAATTCGAATTTTACATTATCAATTATCGTCATTTAAAATGCTCAAAAAAATATTTATTTGTTTATCAATTTACATTTGAAATACTTCAAATAAAATAAAATTGATAGCGAGTAAATTGACCATTTTAACCAGGATCAATACATTTTTTATGGTTTAAGTAAAATGTTATCGTCACATGTGATGCGATTAGTAATAAATGGAGTCGTGTTTATAAAATTAACGCAGTCCAAATATTACTACCTACCTATACATCCCTTAGTACCGTCTGGGGGTGGGGGGGTGTTACTAATAGTTGAAACCTCGAAACGACCTTCGGGCACAGGAATTCATTGCAATGGAATTTTAAGAATGTCCACACCATTGCAGAGGCCGATCGTTTATTGCAACACATTTTCAAAATTAATCCGATCGCATAACCTCACTAGTTACTTAACTTACTACTAGTTACATAACCTTACTATTACGTTAACTGGTCATAGATAGACACTTTTGGCAAGACTGCCAATAACAATAATACGTGTATTCTGGGTAATCATTCTAGGTCAGCGATTAACTAGCCATAGTCTAACACTAATAACACATTCCCTACGGAGAAGTACCATATAAAGGCAACTAATAAGGCATTCGAAACTGAATGAACCCTCATTATCAATAATTAGAGAATTTGATTAAAATTAAGATTTGAATTTTATGGTTTCATCAGAAGTAAATCTCGTTAAACAGCGTGCGGCTACAGAAGCATTTTTAACAATTTCGAATACATAGGCAAGTAAATGGAGCTAGGAAAGAGGGGGTGTATTTGAGGATAGAAAATATCCTTGACGTCAGAGGCAGCCTAAACTTAAAGAAATGCTCGGGGAAGGGACGCAGTTTAACGACCGACTGACGGTGCACTCTCCATTGAGTGTTCTTCACACAGAAGCCCAAGCAGGGAACCACGGAGGTTTCAATTAGGTCGTGCCTCCTGCCCTTAGAAACGTTTTCGAAATCGTACCGTAAAGCTTGCGACGCACGACCAAGAACTGTCAAGAATGGAACACCAAACATTGAAACCTACAGAAAATCCAATGGCGAACCGTCAATTCCTAAAACGGAACGCTAACCAACGAACAACAACGATTTCATTCCCATTCACGTCACTCCTGGATTGCATCGCGTGACGAATAATAGCGAGCAACAAACAGCGTCCCAGCAGAGGACACGGAAGTGTTTCAGCAAAGCGAGTAGAAAAGAAATGCAGTAGCTCAAAATGATGTTGGGGCGAAGTGATGACAATCGATTCCGTTTGCTACCTAAAGGAGAGAGGGCACGACGTCACTAGTCGTCCGAGGGAATATTCTTCCCGCGGCTCTACATTCCCTTCGATTCCTTCCATCGCCTCCAAGATTTCAAGGAAGTCACCCACGGTAAATCCGGACTGCAGCGCGAGATTACGGAATTTCCCTGCAATTTAACGACACGCATTGCGCAAACCATATGAAAGTGAGAAGCAAATGTCAATGAAAATATCATAACTTATGCATTTACACATGGGAGTAATTTCGCCGAATTTATCCATTTTCATACCAGCAAAAAAAATTCAGAGAAAATCGATTCTGAATCCCTTTACTGCATGGCATTGTGTTTTGACGCACAGTTTTACCATAAGCCTGATAGGTGGAGACCAAAGTCGCGAAATTACGGTATCCACTGTCGAATTACGAAGTAAATTAATAAAATATACAATAAAGTCGACCTGACATGCGCAAAACGTTTACAGTTAGCAAAATTCCGGCCAATAGCATTCAATTACCGTTTGGACACATCAAAGAAATAACCCCTTTATAGATAACAAATACAAGAAAAAGGATCCATAAAAAATTGGAAGGTGATGGGCTCTTCTAAGCATTTCAGATTGGCTTTTAAAGTCGGAAGTTTTCGGAGGAGGAGCTCATTGCAGATTAACCCCGGAGAGTTCGCGAAATTAAATCAACTGAAGTCAAAAATTGTTCCACGCGCTGAACGCCAAACCAGATTTATATACAGAGACCCCGACCAAGGCACGCGAGGGAGGTTTGAGGCACCCCTTCCCGGCGACATATCCCTCTCGGCACGCCTCCCAT
>LYUA01000739.1:227888-241908 GCA_002093875.1 Calopteryx splendens
GCCCAACGGCATGTGAAATTCACACTTAAGGGTAGGGTGGCCAGTTCCTTTCCCTATATACCGCCTGTGATTTCCACGATGACCTGGTACCCGAAAAAGGTACACAGCTTGGGTGAAACTGAAGGTGCCAAGAGGCATCACCGGGAATCGAACCCAGGCCCACCGGTCAGCAGTCCAGCGCCCTAACCACTGGACCACCACGTCCCTTTTATATTTAATAACTGATATTAAATAATATACGATAGTTTCATTTAATTATGCCCCTGTTTAAAACGCTTTGAATCACCATTCGACTCATTCTATAGCAAAGGCAATCCACGGGAGGATTGATGATCCCTCAATGCCCACCTCAGATCCCACAAAAATCTGTGCTCACTTCATATTATGACAGATGAGAGTAAGAAGCCCGTCTAAATCTTCACCAATCTCCTTTTACACTCGCGCAAGCATTAACTTCCGGCGATGATAAACTTTCCCAAGACGAGAGTTCACAGTGCGACACTGCCACCAACGGCGAAGAATCAAAACACCAAACTAAGACTGCCACTCGTAGAACACCAACCGACACCAAAACACGAGAGAAAATACTTTGGGAGATTGCACGAGACGTCGACGAAAGAAGCATTCATTTCCGCCGTCCGCGCACTCCAGAGACTCATTAAAAACGTTCGGGCTCACTCCGCCCTCCGCGACCGCTAATGACGTCAATGGCAAAGGTATTTTTAAGGTCGGGCATCGGTCACTTAACCCCAACACGTGCATGCAAAAGAAAAACGACAGGACTACGGAGGGCGCACGGAGGAGGTGAAACGAGAGCCTCGGGCCCCGAGAGTCGCGCCCTGCCCGCCCCTCTTTCGAAAAAGAAAGACTGGACTTGATTGAAAGGAGGCAAGCCCGAAATCGCCCGTTACGTGATGGATATCCCTTCGACGAGAGAGAGAGAGAGCGAGATCTCCCGCGAGCGAGAACGCGGATGCCTCCGGGGATGACGAGCAGATGGAAGATTAATTCGGTCGACCGCATCGATAACGGAGGATAGAGGTGGACGACGCAATGAATCTAAATAGTGACAAGAGGAACCAGTCTTCCCAGACGGATCGTCATTTCGGGACGGCGCGGGTTACGCTGGGGTGCGGCACCACGTCATGACGGTGGCGCCTTCGAGAGAATCCTTGACTCGTGCCGAAAAAAAAACGTTCACGTGGAAACCCAAAGCGGACAACCGCGAAAGAATTGCCTGCCACCCGAAACTATTCATTAACTAAAGCTAAAAAAAATCCGAACGAAATCGCGATGACGAACCACGTCGACCCTCCAAAGACGCACGCCAGAGCACGATCGTCTGCGGGGAGGGAGGTGGAGGACGCGTGCGCCGCCCCGCGGAGACCATCTGCGAGCGCGAGTCGAGGATTTCGGGGTCGCTCGAAGAGTGGGCGAGCGCATACGCAAAACGCATCCCCACACGCACACGACGTCACCCACCAGGGGGTGGCCCAAGCGAAACGCACGCGACCCGAGGTCAATCGCGGTGGGCGTCGCGCCTGGGGGGGGGAAGGGAGAAACGGGAGGAGGATACGTTATAATGAGTCACCTCAGGCGCGAGGACTTTCGAAGAGAAGAAGAAAATGAAACAAACGGGCGAGTTCCAAACGCGCCCTGGCGGATGCTGCCTCGATCTGCGGCGAGATTAAAACGGCTACCTAAAAGCATTCACATGAATGAAACTTCGATCTCAGCGCGGGAATTATTTTTTTTTCAAGCCTGGAGATCGCCCTGATGGTTTATACCGAACCCGCACATCACACGCCTCGTGTGCCACGGGTGTTTACGTCGCACGGTGGATGCGACCCCCCCGTCTGTTCGCCCCGCCTCGATCTCGACGGACGGACGTCATGCCGACGAGTGCGCAGACGTTCGATGAAACGTCCCGCGGCCTCACCTTCGGCGACTCCGGAAACTGGTTCTCGCGACGGTCCTCGGCGGGCTCCTCATCCTTCCTGCAACTGAATCGGTGGCCCATCGCTCCACGTCCCGCGGGGAGAGAGCACAGGCACGAGTGGCTCGTGTAATTCCTCACATCGCACGCACGACTTGGCACGAAGCGATTCCCAATCGATCTTCCGGGGGCGCGAAAATTGACACGGCAGCCTATCCCGATCAACGCACGGAACCACGCATCCGTCAGAATTCAGAAGCCTTCTGTTCCACGATTAACGTGGGCCGCCGCGAGGATGGGGGAAATCAGCTTGGGAAACAACAGTTTACCAACACAAACAGGGATGGGCGCTGCCATCTGGCGTGGATGCGAAAGACTACCAGCAAGTGGAATCGTGCTTGACTCACGCCGTGTGAAAACCTCTGGCGGGCGGGCGGGAGAGGAAAAAATACGACGCCAGACGCCCGAACAAAAACAGATACGACAGCTGTCTGAATTTAAATGGATCATCGTCGATATATTTATCAATGTGGTCAAGATTAACAATGAAAGAAAGGAAAGGGGGTAAATTATCCCTCTGCAACTACTTTTGCCTGGTGGATTACCATTTTGCGTGGATACAATCAGCGTAAGCTTAATTTCCTTTCACAACTTTTCTCCTATGACCAGTAAAGAAAAGTAGTCGATTTTACAAGTAATCCGAAAAAGCCTAACGACTAATTTTGTTCACTTAAACTCTTAATTGTCACAATTTTCTTAAGTAGCAATAGACTTCAAAAGTAATCTTTTCGTTGTTGAAATCGCTATTTTGGGTGAAAGCAATCCGTAATCGGTGCCAGTAATCGACTGATATTTTCCAAATATGTTCGCTGTACCATTAATTCCTACGCTGGGCGGGCGGTAACGCACATGAAAATTATCGCCAATGGTCAATCGAAGAGGAATGTTATAGAAATCAATTACTATCAGTTCAAGTCTGAATCATATTATCAGTACGCCATACTCCTAGTTCCAAAAAATCTTTCAAATTTCTCCGTTCCCCCAGATCGAGTGAATCTGTTATCCCATTTGGGGTTGGTTAGGTCCCAATTCCCGTGACTGTTCATGTTGGCCTCTCTAGAACGTGATAGGACATATCAATATAACTTTTGAGTCAATTTCAAGTTTCAATTTTTTCCGATCAAAAAATTAAGGTATTGGAAAGGAGTGTTTAGTTTTTAGACACATTTTTAAAACAGCTGAGAGTCAATTAACTGGTTTGATTTTACGCAACAGAATCACATGTGGTAGTAAAAATGATTGCACACAAGAAGAAGAAAGATCGACGATATAAATCCAAAATCGTTAGTCACCATACGATGATAAAGATACTCTAAACACAGAAAATATCGTTAGAGTCGAGCACTAGTAGATATAGGTTGCAGGTGTTGTAACGGTAATGTCAAAATTGCTTAATATTCACAAAGACTAATGTCATAAGTATTCACTAACGTGGCAAATGTAACACAAATCCCGAGGACGGGATTCGAACCCGCACACTTTTGAGTAGCCACATCGGCAGGCACACATGACACGCCAGACCACCGCGACCGCCTTTCGTTTAACTTCAATTTAATTCAAGTCTGCATTTTAGCTGTCATTAATTGCACTTCTGGAAAGTAATTTTCACTTTGGATTAATTAATTACCCTATAATTAATTAATTGCGAATAAATTTAAAGTCGGGACGGAGACTGAGGCAAAGAATCTCGATAAAAGTGGTGTGGAGTACACCCGAAATCCTTACAAGAGTAAATTACTGAACTAAAAACGAAGAAACGCCCAGGCCATAAAATAAAACTTAAAGAGGGTAGCAATAAAACAATCCCTACACCGCAAATAGATAAGACGAAAGAGGGCAATAATTCGACGACATAAGATTTTCCACCCTACGTTATAAAGAATTTGAATATTTCAACCAAACCAGTAGTAGTACGAACTTCTGCCGCTAGATACCATTCTGCGTATATTTCATTTTCCAGGCTGCCAAGCGGCCTCTTCGTTAGCTCACTTATTTTTTATGTTTTCCTTGCACCGTGTTCTTCTCTGAAGTTATCTTTACGGTATTTCTGCCAATGGCACGCAATGAACTTCATTGAGTTACGTTGCATTCATCGTCGTAACTCAGCCAGAAAAATGTCTCGGATAATGCGAGGCAAGATGACGCAGTGAACTACCTCATTCGGTCACTTTCATCGCAAGAAAAATTAATCTTTAGCATCCGGTCACCACTCCTACGGCTAGACTTGATAGCAGAATGAGACCACTCGCATTCCAAGAAATCTCATCTACACAGAAATGTCAATTAAGATACCGACGGAATGAAGCGGTGATGATAGCTTCCTAATAGAAAAAAGAGGTGCCTCTAACTAGCGGTGGAGAGCTAAAACTTCCGCATCAAGGTGCGATCATTGAAACGAGAACGACTGAATTGCCTCTTGGTGCAGAGAGGCTGGTTGGTTGGGAGTGCCACCGAGTCCGCGACCCCTTCCACCTCCAGTAATTCCTCAATCTACACGAGGGTTTCCCCGAGGGCGTAGTTCGGCAGCATCTTTATCTATATTCAATTTCCCTTTCCAATTCATTTATTTATGAGTTTGCAGCGATTTGAATCATATAATTTTGAGATATAAAGCTCAAACATGTTGCTTTCACATATTGCGGGCCCGATTTTCCAGTGCAAAAATCAAAATAACCTACCTACCTACCTAGGTAGGTGAAATACCTATGCAGGTGGGTATATTTTCCTATGTAGGTAGAAATATTCCTACGTGGGTAAATATGCAATGTGTGCTCCCCAAGGCTACGGGGTTACGCCCTCGCTTGCTAATCCAGATATCACGGGTTTGATTCTCGCAGAGGTAGGTTTAACTAACCAGGGATCGGACATTTCCCTTTACCCTTGTTTATAATCAAATTTAAAATTAAAAACTTACATTTTTCTGGGCCATTGGTAAATAAATAAATAAAAATGTCCCTGTCTTTATGTATCTTTATATCCAAAGCAATTTGACCAATCTACTTCTGAGCCACAGCTCTAAGTTCTTCCAAGATTGTATGGAATACGGCGGTCGTATGGAATACGGCCAGCTAAATCTAATTTAGACAGTAAGGCGCATTATCCGTACAAATTAGCCAATGTGACATTTAAGTTTCCGATTTGTTCGCGCATTTCGGGGACAACTTTTTCGAAAAACTCATCATGGGGTGACACCACATGCCTTAAATTTGCGGGCAAGTTAACAAATATTAGAATTTTGCTAAACTCGTAAGTGTCGGGAGGCATGACACAAAGATTAGAGAACGTCATCACTTAACTCTATTTACATCCCGCTTAAGAGTACTGGCCCTGTAGGTCTATGATATCCGTCCAAGAAAAATTGCATTTGTGACACGAAAAGGCTCTGTATAGAGTTCATCTCTGTACTCTGTATAGAGTACAATCATTAAATGATGAAATAAACAATGCCAATACAACACTATCATTACTACGCTTGGGATCATCAGAAAGACTACTGATCCGCACTATATTACACCAGATAGCTAAATTGAATTTAAAAACAAAACTTAAAGCGCGTGAGTTAAAATCTGAAGTACAATACGCAGAAACTTACAAAATTTATAAAAAAAACTCAAATATTAATAATAAAGGTAAAGATACTATAACCAATGCGTCCAGATGCAAATTAAATCAATCCTCTAACCCATTTGCACCTCCAAATATACACCACTAGGAGCCTTCCCTAGTACAGATACACGAGATGGCAAGGTTTTAGATGAATATTTAAACAAAATTACACAGAGAACAGACACTCGTCCTTAACGGTTGTTCAGGTGTCAAATTACGAACGGGCAAACAATGCCCATGCCTCTCGAAAAAATACTGAGTTAACATTACGGAGGAAAATTAAAAAAACTTTGTTAATTCCACTAGGTCATTATTTTTACTACGACCTAGGAGTCGACACATACGTCATCTTCAGGTCCATTTTCAGACCTGGAAATGGCATAATGGGTCGAAACCTTGGTCGTAGCTAATAAAATCACCAAGTGGAATTAATAATTTTTTTTTATTTTCCTCCGTAATGGATAACTTCCACAAAATAAAGCCTGAAAGTTTCCTCCGAGTTAACATTAGTTTAATACCCTTAACCGGTTTATCAAACAAGGTGATATCAACAAGGGAAAACGATAAATATTGACTGGAATGAAGTGAACAGCCGAATCGCGGATAATTATGCAAGGCCTGCGGTGCACAAGCTCCCTTAATCATTATACTTCAACCTGTGTATGTAAACTGCATGCAAATGAACCACTCTGTAAATATTTACAGATGCATTTTCATTTCCCTCGAGATAATTTTTAAAGGCCGACCGACATATACTCGAGATTCCGGCTTTAAAAAACGGGTTACGAAATAATTTTTGCATTATTTCTACAGCCCCAACGTGCAGAAAGTAAGAGTTTTTTTTATATTTACCCGTTTTATTAGCGAGATAGGCACACCATCACGCACCGACAGCAACACAAAGGAACACGGATGCGGCGAAGGATTGCGATCTCCAACAATGCCTTTCAGACCTTTTCACCCAACATTTGTGACCAATCCGAGAATTGGTTTGTTCATCAAGTTACCTGTCAACCTTTTCATTCCCTCATAGCTCCTTGCCCTTACGTTTCCATTCCCTGCTCCCCGTAATTCATTATATGTCATCCCTCTATGTTTCCTTCGATTATGGTTTCCGTAAACAACGCCTCGGGATGACTCCGATTAGTTTCCTTTTTTTCCTTGTCAAGTGCTCTCCTCATGCAAGTGTCAAAAAGTTTGTGGAGATCGATTAATTGTAACGCCGCCAACTTCATTTTTGAACATTTTTCCTCGTCCTTAACTTGGAGATCAGCAAGGCTCCGTATCACGGAGAAGATTATGAGCAATGAAAATAGAAAATAAACCGTCAGAGCGACCGCAACGAGTATGGAAGCAATAACAATGTTTCAACAATTTTCATATCAAAGAAGGCATAGAGATTACTCAATATTGGAGCCGTGTTTCCTCCCGCCCCCTTCCCTCAAGGGCTAACCACCCGACCGCCTTCAACAGCACTGGGGTGAATGCGGCTGTCAAGCTCACCGCACAAAACCTACTACGATACATGACGGAGCAACTATAATAGGGGTTCCTCTCCCGATAAGTAGCCTTAATTATCATTAAAAAACTTTTCAATAACTAATTCGAGAAAAAATTCGACACGTTGCGATCTGCGCATGACGCACCTCACCATCACAGACTGAGGAATTAGTACAGTAGTGTGGTGGTTCTCCACACATCGTGCGTGATAAATACCCGCAACAATTGATGAAACCGATCCAATGAAATAAATCACATTGATTTTCGTAGATGGCACCAGGATAACTTCAGCGTGTCCATCCACTTTTAAATGTCTTCGCATTTCACTTCCAGAAACGATAATATATCCCATGCTACCTCGGTGCCGCTGTTTTCACGTGGCTTCACAACCATCATGCATTCTAATGGTTATCTGCGGTAACGCGGCCATGACTGCTGCACGTCTAACATTTTTGCAGGCGATCGACAGCTATAGAGACCCGAGTGGCATGGTTTCCAAAGGGGCAAGAGAATGTCGAGCAAACTACACGCGAGGTATCCGCACTGCCTTCCTCCACACCAAGCATTCTGATGAGGGAGGGGTAATCACCACCATTAGTCTGCCCCTTAAAATTTAGAAAGGAGAGGAGAAAGGGAAAGGGTTTGAAGTATGAAACGGCAGCAAGGCCGAAATACAGCGAACACAGTCGTGTGTTCACGCACGCAATTACTAATTGCCGGTCCCACGTAAAACCGGTAAGGTGGGCGATGAAAGTTGGCGATTTATATGCGTGCAGAATGCCGGGTCGGGAGTAACCCACTGAAATGGGATCCCGTATGAATAATTAATGAAAGCAAATCTGAAAAAAAGGTTGTAAATATTATTATTAAAACAACCAAAGCCCACATCAACGCGGAACTAAAACCGATAAAAATCCAGATCAAGATGACGAATCTCAACACAAAAATAAGCTGAGCTTAGGGACATTAATTGCACACGTGAAGGATCATAAAAATCAATTTATCCAGCAATTACTGTCAATTTTTATGCGGCAAATTAAGCGCGATCGGGATATATTTTTCAATGATCTTGCGCACGGAATTTTTCGCGATAAAAAATAACATGCATAGTTTTTGCGTGAATTGGTTGGGTGAATTTCCGCCCTCGATTGTACCTCACCAATGATTCGCACGACCGCCAGGTGGAAAATCACGGTGATCCATTCAACAGCACCCGTCGTACGCATAAATAATTACGCCTTCTATTATGATAAAATACGTCGAGTGAAAACGCGCCGAAGCAATATATTTTACCAGAAATATTTCCAGCAATGCTCACTCAAATCCGTGACCATTGCTGAAATCAAAGATCAGCGGGCACTTGTTATTATTGAAGAATACAGGCCGGGGATGATGTCACATGATAATGCCCTAAACCCTGTTCCCCTGCCGCACACCCCAGGGGTGGCTAGCAGGGTATTATGTAGATACATAGATATAAGGTGTTTTTGAAACCGAAGCATAATATGCTTAACAAGTTTGTTCCCCGGTCTCTTTAAGTGATTTTTGCGCCTCGTTACGGTCACAAATATGTATGGCACATAATAGAGGTGTCAATTCAATAAAAAGCCAAACTGTTGCCCTGAATAGCAAAAAACAAACTTAGTTCCAAAATTTGAGAGTATATGTTGTTTCCTCCCGCCACCGGTAAAAGAGCCGCACGAGAATTTTACTGATGTTTTATTTAACATAGAAGGATAAACTTTAGAAATAAAACCTTCGCAATGCAATCAACACGGGCTTCATATGATCTAAACCCATAAGGCATGCTTTTTTTGAATTTTAAACGAGAAAATCAACGAAATTCGACTGCTCCTAAACCATCGGAGTAATTTAAATTTATTTTCCAAACTGCAAAGTGATTTTCCAAGAGAAATAATTACTTTCTCCTATTTCTCCGGACTATTTCTCGTAGATTATGTTAGCCACAGTTAAATCATTACATTGGCCCAAGTCAAACTGGAACAGAATGTCTAGAAAAATAAATTAAAACATAAGTTACCCTGCCATACACAGGACTCGAACCAGCGGCCTCAGCGAGGAATATGCACACTCCACAGCATAGGCGAATGAATCGAACTATCCGTACCAAAATACAAGACGCACTGCAATAGAAGATAATGAATTGATTCCAAACGAAGGAAGGACAACATACGCACACCCTTAATTTTCCAAATTAATATTTCAATAATAAACATGAGAATTGTGATTCCTTCATTAATCAATTGAATTTCCAGCCATCCATTAGTATTTAATCAATCTTCACGCACCATTTAACTGGAATGGAAAAACACGGCTCAGCGCGCGTTACAATAAACGATGCCAGGACGCCTCGCCACTTTATCAGCTCCAAGTTGAATGGCCCTTCAAAACCCTGCGACGGATACATAAATACCCGACGCGACGTTTTCGGTCCAAATTCACTGTGAAGTACTTTGCCCAACCGTACGAACCGAGGGCATTTTTGGAAAGGTCGAAGCACCAATTAGGGTAATGGGTGGGCTTAGAAGGTCACCCAATGTTTAACCTTTCATTTCACTCGCTAATCGAAGCATAAAACGTTAAACGAGAGGGGAAATATTACACCTTTCGAATTCTTTATCAAGGACCAATGTCTAATAATACACAAAGAAATTTTAAAGTAAAAACAATTTTCCAATGTTTAAAAACATAATTTCCGGCATAGGTTTCAAAGTGAACGTCATCATCACCTGATGATGACGTATCCCGTTGAAACCTAGGTCGGAAATTATGTGTTTTTAAATAGAGGAAAAAAATTTTTACTTTAAAAATTCATCATGTTACAGTTCCACCACATATCGCCTGAATATTCAACTTTTATACCCAATAATACACCACTCATTACCGTCCGCAAACGAGTACGATTCTCTATTTGCCTGTAAACAGGAGGCTATAAATAAGGAGGCGGCAGTATTTTCGGTAGCCTTCCAAGACCCACTTGGCTACCATTAGCAGAACACTGTTCGTAAGACAAGTTGTTAAATTGTACCCTGCCTGGGACCATTCATGGGAGTAGGTTATTTCCGGCGCCGAGTCACTCTACATTACATTTATTATGCAACGCTATCAATCGGTACCAATGATAGATAAAAAATGACTTCCTCCCAAAAATAAATAACAATAACCCCACGCCTCAAAGGCAGTTAGCGAAATACCTCAGTAGCTGAAATTCATTTTCTACTCATATTATTTGCACCATGTTAGAGAACCGAGTAAAAATAGGCAAAAGAGAGATTAAAGGATGAAAAGAAATTCGCTGCCGACTACACATTTACCTCAAGAGAGTGCGCTAAGAAGACAACGTCCCGTCCGACGGAAAATGTAAAGAATTATAGTAAAAAAGAGCGTTACCGGTTTTCAATAGTTTTATTTCGCACAAAGCGTGTTGATGTGACTTTACATACTCATCTGGTACAATGCATCCGGAACCTGGCTTCGCAATGAATGACGATTTCGAAACGCGTCGGATAAAAAAAGAAAAATCACCACGTCTCCCTTACACCGAAAACGCTCTTCCACAAATTACAGCCTGAATCAGTTACTTTTTTTAGTATGACTAGAGGTATTCGCAAAACATCCAAATGACAGTCATAAGACCTCAGTTTCACTGACAATCCCTGGAATAGAATCAAATGGCACGATTTTGGAGGGCAGCCCATTGACTACCGAACCTCCCCCCTGGAGTTCCCGCCCATCTGCGAGAAAGTCGAACTCCGATTCCCGAGGCTGATTAAAATTGCTAGGGTTGAAATTTATTTATGACTCTGCGAGGAACAATTGGCGGCTAAGCTGAAACGGTGCTATTTTTTTCATCGGACTCGAGTGGAATAAAGGATAATCCACTGTGTTGAAATATATGGCGCATTTAACCGCACAACAGTAGCCCTCGGGAAAAATCACCCACCCTTGTTTGGTCATAATGAGACTACCTTCGCCTTCTTTCAATTTATTTTCTTTCAACATATAAATGGGAGGAAAAAACAGCATTAAAATAAAATTAAGCTTTCAAGGAGCAACAGGAAATTAAAACTAGCATAAAAACTAAAGTTTTGCGTTTGATACAATAGTTTGCACGAGCACTCATGCACCTGAAACGAAGAACGGACAGTTTCGGTCTCCACATGGCACGCTAAACACTGCGAGAGAATCGCGGGGTCGCACTTTGAAAACCTCCAGATTGTGGGGTTTCGTGCATCAAAGTACAACTCAGCAGACCAATCAACCCCAAGCTTGATAAGTGAGGGTGGAGCTCACGTCGTGCCAAGCTCTGCGGCGCGTGAATATCGCACGTCAGGGTAGGCCTTTCCCTGCACCGCCCGAGGTTTCCTAAGATGATCTCATACACGAAGAAGTATCCAGCATGGGTAAAGATGAGGGTGGGGTCCAATGGAACACAGGCCCTAACAGCCGAACACTCAACCCACACAGCTACCACGCCCCTCGGAATACAACGAGGCTGTAGTTCAAACTGGCGGGGAAAACAGGGTATTTTAACAATAGGTATATAAAGAGTCCCGTGTAAAATGCTAAGAAACTGAAAACAATGCTCACATGCAGGAAACGCGATTCTGCTATCACAATTGAAATTACATAACCAAATGATTCTCGGCATTTGGGCATGACGAGCGCAATATCAGAGCGTGAGGTAATGACCACCACGACACTCTGCCACACACCACAGTGCTTGCAGGGTATTACGTACGTAGAGATAGATATGTATCTGCAATATGTAAGTAGTGAACAAATGGAAAAACTGGTTAGAAAAATTTCCCTCTACCCCACATACGGTAAATTTACGACACCATCAGCACCCAGCTTCCTCTGGAGGACAAACGACGAAAATATTTCACTAACAAAGGAATCTCCGGGTGAAAAATATCCCTTCGGCCATGCCAGAGTTGAGAGCACTGGAGATAACTCTGCAGCACAAACGGCAGATATCGCATTTCGCGCGAATGAGGAATGAATACTGTACAAAACCTCAGGACAGACCGCAATCTCGTGGTCTCGAATGAAGTCCTCAAAAGGAACACATCTCATGCGTCAGTTACCTCCCTCCACGCGAAGAGATTCGTTAGCCACTCGTCTTAAGTCGCCACGGCTACGCTTTGCAAATTGCAAGTGCACGTGCACCGAAGACGCCAAGGTCGATAACGTTAGTGACCTGAAATACCCGCTAATGAGGAATTTCGAAAAAATTCGGGATAAACTGGAGAACTGGGAAACGTTTGAGAGATCCGGGGAAAATGATAAACTCGGCCAAGAAAGCGAAAAGCTCACAACCGAGAGCACACATTCCCGATGTTGAAGGACCTACCTGCGGGACTGTCATGGAAGAGTTCCATCAAATCGGTAGCAATCCACCGATAATTGAAACAACAGAGTCAACTTACTTACTTCCGCAGTTATTAGTTACTTATTTTTAGTTCCTCTACACTTCTTTGCGAAGTCTCATATTTATGTTTATCTACCATTTCATACAGACACATAATGATGAACTAAACAAATTATTAAATAAACAAAGCAGATCGCGGAACGACTAAATTTAAGTGACAATTTGCATCTTTGTTTTTAAAAGCTTGTTTAAGATTTTGACTAAACAATGAATAAGAACGTCGTTAATGAGAGAGAAAAATCGTGCGTTGAACAGATGACACCCTAAGGACGAAAGGCGAGCGTAGACGAGAGGAGGGAATGTAAATTATTAAAGGAAACATACTACAGCTTTGTTTGCATAAACTTGATACAAGCGTAAATGAACAAAAAATAAAAAACACTTCATAATTAAAAATTGCCATCTGTCTGAGATGACTTGCAGCAACGGTTTTTAATAATACGAACCTACTTCATCCCCAGATAACTCAATGAAGCAATTCTAAATTTACTAAAAAGGAGAAAAATGATTAACAACATCAGCAATGAAAGGTAATAAGCGACACTTGGCCATCTTAAGAAAGACGCAATGTAACTAAAGGCCGATAATCGCAAGAGGAAAAAAGTTTCGCTAACTGGGGTACATTCGTAAAGATGTTTATGACGTAACCAGTGCTCCGTATTCGACGCAGACGTATAATAATGAATGAGTGCTTGACCCAATTCAGAGCCCCTTTCACCCACAGATTAATTTGTATCCACCTCAAAAGGGAGTGGAACTCGCGAGTCTTGATACAAATCGGGCGGCAAATTTCAATTTTAATTTCCATATTAAAAAACTGCACGAAAGTACCGAAACAATGGATGGCAACGCCAGATCTTTACGCTCAGTAAATGGGTATTTTCATTAATATTTCACCGCATTTCCAGATCTATCCATTTTAACGGTTAGAAACATTTCGGTTCTTATCCAACAACTGTAGTTGAACTTACACAAGGATTAACATGCACATAATTTTAAAAAAAGCGAACTAGATTTTTGTGCATAGAAATCCTTCGGTCTCCATCAGTCCTACTGAGAGCATTGTCTTGTAGGGAGACCAAAACCTGAAGGACAGCAAAAAACCCAATCAAACAAATCCAACCTGAACAAACAAACCAAAATAATCGTTCCGAGGCCCTCAGGAGGAACCAGGATCAGCCTCGCCCTCTTCGCCAGATTACAGCCACACACATTAGGTCCAATCAAGGCTCGGAACGACCTCACGAAACTAATGAACCACTCACGACAGAATCTCTCACTTTAGATATATCGTGCTGCCAAACCGCGCAGTATGGTGCGGCACCATCAGAGAGGCATCAAAAAGCAGACTCGAATCATTATGAACACACCCTCACATCCGAGAGGCCGATCGTATCCATTACATGAAATAGTTTCAGAGAAACTGCGGGAAATGCCGCGACAGTACCTTAAACGGAGTCACC
>LYUA01000739.1:242995-254181 GCA_002093875.1 Calopteryx splendens
TCCTTTTTCCACCTTCCCCAATAATATTGGCCATTGAAACCTGTTTTCTATAATTTACCTCGTGTCCAAACTAGAGGTCCATTATAACATTTTGTTTAGTTTATATTCAGATAAAATAGTTTTAATTAAATTTGATTAATAGTAAGCTAGCTATGCTTACAGATTAGACCACTCGCATATAAAATTCCTGCATCGATAGATCCATGCACTCGTTTTTTTCCCTAAACACGCGATCATAGAAAGCCAAGGTTTAACGCCAATATTTGTGTTACGTACCCCTTCCCTCGCTTTCATCTACCTTTACCCTAAAGGAAAACTTCGCAAAATGAATTCTTAACTCTACATATTTACGAGGTGCTACCAAAAGTTCTCGAGGAATTGAATACTCCGCCAAAACCACCAGCAGTACGATCTTCTGCAACTAATGTCACTTGGTGTGTATTTCAGCTGCTATTCTGCCAAGCGGCATCTTCGTGAGTGCACGTATTCCCTAGTTTTTGTTATCATAAATTACTATTCGCTGAAAAATTCCCGAAAAGCAGTATTTGTCGTTACAATGTTTACTAAGTCGTAAACATTACAAGAAGGCCGACAATCAGTTTCGCCATTCATTACCCTTGTAAAAGCTGTTCATAAATTCTGCGGTGTGGCTGCGAAGATGTACGAGAAAGGGACAAGGGTGTTCCATTACGTTCCCAAACTGCGTATATAATATGAGCAGGCGCGTGTGCTAATCGCCTGCGACCATAAAAAACCCCTCCCTGAGCCAGTCCTACCACTCACTCCAGGCCTGACAACCCCCATTTAAATAATCAACGCTCGCTATGGCCATTGCGATAAGACGATGTTTATTATCGCGGGAATATAACTAGGAGGTTGATAAGTTTAAACACATTCGTACGGTAAATGTAATCACTTGAACAGCCTTCATCAAATCGAAATTTTGTTTCATCTCTTCGAAAGGGATAGGTACATATATCATAACAAATCAAAGACAATGATATACTCAGGATGCAGGTGAAATTGAACATTTAGAATAGGAGAAAAAACTAGAGAAGGGTGCGAAATTTGCTTATTTTTACTGTATTTTTAAGGACGAAAAAGAAATAAATTAATTAAAGAATGAAGATTTTACACAAAAAACGAGGGAACCGATGGAAGGAGTTTCTAGTCATTACCTACTCTGTGACGGTAAGCCGGAAATAAAAAGATAAATCTGACATTATTGCGAAGCCGTTAGAATATAGATGAAAAATTACATTACAAAAACAAGAAAGGAAATACTTTCCAGATCATGCTAATGGGTAAAATGACTGAATGAGTGATTACACACATAAAAGTGCCTATTTCAGAGCGAACGATTTAAAAACAAGGAGAATAGACATGGGTAAATTAGATATATTTGATATGGGGGGGTATTGGAGAAGGGTGGAAAACGTGGGTTGAAAGGAGTAAAAAATAAATTAAGAGTGGACGAAGAGGGAGTCGGTAATGTAAATTAGGCGTAAAAAACGTAAAGATGGAGGCATTGAGAGGTAGAGGGATTGTTTGAAGACATGGATACACTTGGGCAAAGGAGTAGGTATGCGTTGTTTCAAGAATTATGTACCCAGATCACTATTTTCACGAACAGCCCAAAACTAACCTCTTAGACGAAACACTACCTATGATGATAATCGAAGATGGTCTAGTTTCCATAAGCGCTTTTTACTTCAAAATACTTTAACTAAAAATGGATCAACCATACCGTAGTTGACAGGCATATATATACATGTTCATAACTGAGTAAAAGGACGAGATCGGGAACATGCTCTTCATCAGACCGCCATAACCAATTAGGTTCACTTCAAAAATCTACAAACAGCGAGGAACCTCGGATGTTCAACAATCCGTGATGAAAAATTAAAATCCAGATAATAAAACGCCAATGACCTTTCGCGAATCATATTGTGATGAGCTGAATCACAATGTGTAGAATAAATTTCAACAGGAACAGTTCAAGTACCGCGAATACACCAAAGATTAAAGGAAATGGATTCTCATATTCTATTCACTAAATGAAAACCTTTGCAACCAATCTCGGACGTCCCACGAGGCAAATTATGCACGATATTCTATTGAGCCAACGCTCGACACAACGGAGAACATCAATACGGAGATAATCGAATATTGACAAGGTGGGATCTCACCTTTAATTAACCGAGAGCAAGGCGAGGGGAACGGACACTTAATGTGTGAGGCCGCAGGGCCGCCGCCCCTGTATCGGGGAGAAAGGGCCTAAAGGGCAACAACGCCCCGAGAACTATGATGTAGCCCACGGATTTCTGATGTCGCTTGGTGATGAGTCTAAGGAGAATGAGGAGTGCGGGAAGTGTCAGAATTTTTACTTCATAATGCCTACATTTCTCTCAGCATAGACGGAGAGGGGTAACGGTGGAAACCTTGGACGGAAACGGAAATACGTTCAAACGAACACTCTCCGGGAAAGTTTATACGTGTCCTTCAACTCCATATGTGACCCAACAAAAGAGGAAAATTGCTAAACAATGGGGCAATCTTTTGGAGAGCATGAAGTGGGGTTTCCCCGAGTTCATTCTCCTCCATTCCTTTGTCCCGCGGACATCCTCGCGTTTGCCTTTCTCATAGGGTAATTGAAATAAACTTTCGGTATAGTTCCTCTTCCTGTAGAGGGGAAGTTATACGCCTGTGACAAATGCAGACCGTGGCTATGATTCTGTGAGCCATGGTTTCCCTCCCACGCTGTTTTCACTAATATTTATATCATCGATTGTTGTAACGAGGAAGATGAAAGATAATATAACGGTGTATGTGTGTGTGTGAAAGTATTAAGGTGATCCAAATTGAAATGAGAAGTCACCTTCGATAATAATTCTCCATGTTCTTCGTGGAACGGATACATGTACTATAACGGAAAATGTTCCCCAATATAATTTTATCTCTCCATTCCCAAATTTTTAATGGACACCCCGTCTTTTAAGATTCTTGGTTATCTCTCTTCGATAGAAGTACGTTTTCCAACACTCAAAGTTGCCTTTAAAGTCGAAACTGTGGCAATAAACACTATCAGAATAGTACACATATATCTCAACATTCACATGTACGTATGTATATCCTATAAGCCACCCAAAGGTGTATGAATGGGGATGCAGGTTCCAATGGAATAGGGAGGGAAATGGAAGGGTTTTAATGGATTTCTTTACGAGTTGGAACCTTTAAATTGTTACATTCATACATCCCACACAGGCTAAATAGAAGTACACTTTAAAATTACGCTATTATTTCAACTTTAATTTACCGATGCATACATCAGTAATTTCCACTATGAGCCAGTTCCACTCTTACTAACACGTACTTACGTGGGAAAATGATGTTCCCACAAGTATTAATTAAGGTACTTCTGTATCTAATTGTAAGCTGTATACTCTTAATCCTATCGCTCTATCTCAAATATAGAAGTTGGGATAAGAATAGTATATTGAACCTTCAGGAAATATTTCATATGGTATTCAGTTTCTTATAATAAAAATTATGCTCCTGTGAATTATAACATTGGAGAAGAAATGCCATGGGGAAGAGGGCGGCGATTGTTTTCTCGTACGTACCTCCCGCCAAATGGTTCGAGACGCCCCAGACTGTGAGCTTTCACCATCCCACTAACAAGTTCAGACGGCATCATAAAATTAACGAACATGGGCAAACAGTGAGTGGAAATTAAAAATAGAATTTGCCTAGATGCCCCGCAACTTGTGCGACGACGAAAATTGAAACCTCTAAGGGACGCTCAAGCAGAACTTATACATTGAAATACTCGCAATAGGAACCTGAGAATACTTCGCCATTTGCAAACATGTAAGGTTTACACAAAATAAAATCCACTATGGGGAACTAGAATGTACTTGCGCACATGCACCTTCACATTTCCCCCCACTCCCGGCTCTCGCCTGCCGTTTTGAAAATCGACATCATCGCGTTACGAATGACGTAATAGGCGTGGCTTCCGCAAGCGCACTTACGCACGCTGATCCCAAAGTCAAGTTTCTTCATCACTTTTACCATTACTATCCCAATCGACCGCATCTCGCATCCATCCACATCCTCGGCCCTTTTCATTAGCATTCCTTCCTCGTGTGATATGTGTCGCAGGATTCTCCAACCCTTCCCCCTGCTCTCTGGAAATATTCGACCATCCGCCTTTCTCTCCTTCCTCGAAGCATATTTTTCAAACCTACGTCATGGCTCAAAATTTTCGGTAAAATTAGGCGTAGTAATTTTACCTGCATATTAAGCATCTTATACACATTCCTACAGAGATAAATTGTGGCCATTTGTTTCTTCGTATGACAAGAATTCCAAATCAGTCAGAAAAGAGTATCGATAAACATTGTCTATATGCCTAGTTTATCTATGGCTGATATGGTCGATTCCACGATAGCGAAACACCAATACAAACGATACCCATATCGGATGGTACGCGTGAAAGCATTTTTCGTCACCCATAAGCCCCTTGGTTGAAAAACACGAATATTCACCCCCTCCCGTCAAAACTTGAAGATAGTAATCATTGCCTCTGAAATCGATAAGCGCCATTGACTGAATAGTATACTGAGGCAGTTATCCAAACTGGTATTTCCCGATATACTTCATATGACACAAATTGCTGATATTTCGAGCCCTCCTGGTTGTTCTTTTCAAATTGAGGGGATATTGAAGAGACTATTTTTTGAATATGCTATAGGAATCACCTCTTGACTTTTTAACAATCCTAAGGCAGCCAGAAATATCTTAATACAACTTTAAACCATAATATCCATATAATCGATCGTGAAATAATTAAAATTGATTAGAATACGATCGTAATACAGTAATAATACGCTCAAGCTATAAAATCGACAAATGGAAAGCTATTGAAAAGTGATACACAGCAGTAGTTAGAAATCAAAAGATTATTACCACCACAAACCATTATTTTGGCATTGTCTACATGAATCCAAGTTGTCTTTTCGTCGCCTTTTTCATGGAGATCAATATTACTTTTAGGCCTTCCTTATAGTCCAACAAAACTGTAATGTCAACAGCAAAGCGTATCAATCTTATTTTATCGCCATACGCATTATCGAATCCTGAGTTTCATTTAATTTATTTAGTTCTTATAGTATTAACTGTAAGAAGCTTAAGGATGTATCCCCACCGTATTCCTAACCCCTTGCTCCTTCGGTACTGCTGCTGTCTTCCATCATTGTCACCACCTGATCTGTGAAATGATATTCTGCCATTCTACATGATAATACAGAATTATGCAAGCGTAACCTGGGTTTCGGACTCAGGATTAGCAGACCTGCAGACTCAGACTCCGTCACTTTTAATATAAGGCATTTAAATTGTACATGGTTTTCCGGAATGGTTTAATTATATTAGTTTATGACTTTTGTCAACTCTTGTTTACCTTGCCACGCCTAGGGCCGCAATATGGCTGTGAATTGTTTTTACTTGGCCCCTCGAGGCACATACGTCGCAGACGTCCTGAGCGAGGCTGGTCTTCAATCGACATTTCAACCATTTTCCAAACGGGCAAACAAACTCAAAAACTTGCGCTCCCTTAAACCTTCGTAAACTTTCCATATCATTTCAACCGTTTCAGTTCCCGATTTTCACAGTAAACAAAAATTAAAGAGCAGAGCATTGTTCGCCGTAAAAATCGCCAAACGGCCACAAAGCGCTAGAGAAAAAAAATTCACTGGCTTGCTCAAGGACAACAGCCGACGACGCCGGTCGTCAGACAGATAGTCGAGCCCCCCCCACCACAACCTGCCTGGCGGCAGAACCCCGTGCTACTGCTGCCACGCCCACCACAGTATAGGTCGTTATTTTTTGGGTCCGCCCTCGTATCGAAGACATGATCAAGACGATCAAAGAAGAAGTCCAAGCCGAAATGAAATAATTATTATTTGACTCCACCATACCGACCTTATCCCGAGAGCATTTATTCACAACACAAGAGTGATGGAATTTTTGGAGTTCTCCTATTCACTGTCAAGGTGCCGAGTGGACACGTGCGAACTATGGGACCCCGTCCGTCCGGCGATAAACGGTGCCCTTCATTGGGAGTAGGCCAACCCCAGGTTACTTTCCACCGTTTCACCTGCCCCTAAAAGTCCAACTTCCTATTAGTCACCGATAGCGAACACGACGATAGCAGTCTCATATCTTTCACGATGACTGTAGTAATAAGATAAATATGGAAATGGAAGACACTTCCTCAGTTCGTAATTTTATTTTTACTAGAAGGAGGAAACTATTCATGAATCCTGTTACATTATCAACAATATGTACATATTAATGGCTTGCAGCCTTAGCACATGTCCCTCTTCATTTTAAAAAACCTATGATTGCGAGGTCCGACTCCGGAGATGAATGAACCCCATTCGTTGATCCACAATCATCTGCGTACGTATTCTAAACAATGTTTCGATATGCCTGGTTTGCTCCGCGATTTTTACAGACTAGGGATTCATTTTGCAGCGTGAAACAGATGATCTTTGCTGAAGACACGATAAAAAGCAAACGTGAAGAAGTGGAGATGTTCTAGGTGATCCTAATACCAAAAATCCAGATGTTTTCATTGCTTCTATCACCGACCGAACGCAATAACGGAAATAAAATTGAGAAAAATGTAAGAGACGTATATGAATATAAGATATGAAAAAATATATAACAATTTAAAAATTAAATGACAACCGCTAAATATAAAACTACACAACCAAATTAACAAAAAATAAAGCATTACAAAACAGAAAAAAATACGACGTGAAATAGACAAGAACCCTTAGCCACCAAGTTGAGAGCCGAGATTAAACCTAGTACGGCTAATTCCTGGTTACCAAAACCAAGGACAGGACAGGGGAACTACCCTTCTCTCGGGGTGCGAAAACCCATTGTACAAGTCCCACAGAATTGGTGCATAGCGTGCCTCATGGCGTTATCGGTGATTTCAGAATTTCCAGAGGATTTAGTGAATACTGTGCATTTTGTCAACATAGTACGATCTCTGAACTTCTAAAGATACCTGTTCCGTTTCCGACCTAGGCTATCCTGGACTGTCTACTCTCCTGACTTTCACATCTGCATCTCGTTGGACATTGATTGTGCCATGCAATTTTGACGGTAATCAGGCTACGGAGACCGCAGTTGGTGCAGAGGGTCACGTGGTGAAGAGCTGATGTAGTGTGTTAGCTTAACTGTTTGTCATCCAAGTTCTGCAAGTTATTTATCCTTTTTTTAATATGATAATGTATTCATGGAAGGAAAATTTGTCAATGTGTACATAAAGCTGAAAAAATAAAGTCAAAATATTTAATTGACAAATTGAAAATGCAAATTTTGCCATAAGTAAACCATGGCTCAAATGAGATCTATTTAAAAAGAATCCGACCTTCGGCCTGTAAACATTTAGCGTACCTGACGGGAATGGGACCCTAATCCCATCCAAAGTAGGCCCCTTGTGCCTCCACACAGCCCACCAATCCTTCCACTGTTGGGAACACTTAGAGAAGGCGTCTATTGGATTCTATTCTATTCATCTCTGTGTCGCGTTCTGCATTATCTCCCAACTACTCTCTCAAATCGGGAGCTTCCCCGGTCGTACTCGTACACCCACGACCCATCTCCAGTTATTAGGGGGTTGAGAAACTGAGGGTCGGTATTGGCAGTGTCCAACATGTTCTGCGTTACGTCAAGACGGAGTTGTTTCTGTTCCTGTGTCAGCAGCTTGGGCACAAATTTCACATCCACTTGGTACATGTCTAATTTCTCCGGAAAATTGCATTGGCGGAATCTTTGCTGATTCCTACCTTGGCAGCGATTCCCCATACTGCCAAACGACGATCTTCCATTATCAAATTTCGCATCACCTCGGCGAAAACTGCATTGTGAACTGTTTTTGGCTTCCCAGAGCGCTAGTCACCCTCCACAGAGGTTCGACCATTTTTGAATCGGTTCAACCCCTCCTTTATTTGGCTCTCTCCCCGTCCCCATGGCATCATCCCCAAACACCGGCCGAATCCTACGAATTGTTTCGGTTTGGGTATCTCCAAGATTCTGACAAAACTTGATGCAGTATCTCCGCACAACACGGTCTTTCACCTACAGTAAACTAAAAATCAAACAAAGACGTAGTGCAGCACCTCACACAATGGCTATCAAACAGCAACTGACGCACACGGCGATAGTGCAAACACTCGGGCATGCACATGGAAGGTAACCTCTCTCCACTGTTGGAAGCGGCACCGCATTAGCGTCATGACTTCGTGCGTGAAAATTTGAAGTAAGAATCTTTTTTTACGACCCTCGATGCATACATGTAATCATATAAAAAATTACCCTTTCCCTACTGAGAATTATTAGTGTGGACCCCAGGCGACCTATACTTGGACGAGCAACGTTTCTTGATGGCTAAATATAGTAAATAAGAAAAGCAGGAAAAGCAAAAAAATATTATACACAATTATACCTGAGATAACAGTGCATCGAGTACATTCTCATCATATGTTGTGAGGCCCAATGCTCATATGCACATATGCTCTGAACAGCATGTACTCGGAAGTGCAATTGATCATGTTTTGGACATGTCTTCGTGTCATTTGTTCGGCATATTACCATGTCATGAAAGTGCATCCTGGGAATATTCTCAGCACGTAAGTTTGCTGACTGGGTTATGCTCATAATTTAAAAAAAATCTTAAATAACCCAAAGTAAAAATATTTCACAGGTGACGAGACATAATCAAACACACGTGTTCATATCATCCGCATATTATCATCAATGATACACTGACCTGATTCAAAGGAATAAAAACAAGAGAGCACTCACTTTCTGAAGAGAGAAACCTGTACGACACCGAGGCAAAAAAGTAACATTTTTTTGTTCATTTGTGCTATAAAAAATCACAAGAAAATACACACATCAACTTTTTTTTCATTTTAACAAAATAAATTGTATTTATATCTGTAGCCAAATATATGAATGCATGTAATACTAATTTTATTAATTTAATCTGCACTATTGTGAGGCAAAAATTACCTAAAGGATTATTTTAAGTTATCACAAAACAGAATATCATTTTTCAATTCGGGACTCGAAAAGGCAACACATAAAAGCCCGCAAAGAAATGCTCAAAACCTATAACACAAATTAAACTTCTAAATTACGTATTCTAGAAGGCTACAATTACAGGGCGGGACAATATTTTTCCCCTCGGCTACAATTAGAAGTTCTTCAAATTCTTTGACCCATTCGTAATTGAGAAGCGTAATATTGACTATATAGTATCCTTGAAATAAGCTGAGGGCTTAAACGAATAGGGCAAAATACCGAACAAAACATTTAGACAAATATCACATACGCTCGAGACGTTTCAAACCGCGAATGTTAATTTACATAAGGAAGGAAATTGGCATTAGGGAACCAGGGCCGCAATTGCGGTTCTCCTTCGTTGGGAAATACCGATCGGTAAGCCTCGTAACGGAGGTTCCTAACGAACGCTAACTGGGATGCAATTATGGTTCTCATCGTGACGTTACATGATATCGTAACCGAAGAGGTAGCGAAGATAGGCACAATATATCTGTATTTAGCGAATAAAGCTATTACGGTTCTCCGCATCTCCGATACCTACAGACTAAGCGAACGTTATAATTCCGACGGCAGCAACTTCACTGTATGTTCGGATCGTGCAAATTTAAGTGTCGGTACTGCTCAGTCGAATCTTTACAAAAGTAATATAACAATAAATTAAGTAATACTTAATACAATAATAATATTTACGATTTTATGCGAAAATTGGAAGCAACGGGAGAGAATTATAAACATGCGATCCGGCGATGTTGGCAGGCGATAGCGGTGAGACTGTTTATATTGACGTTTTTTTCATCCAAATATGACTTAATCAGCTCATATCAGATGCACCATCTCTTTTATTTACCGCCCTTCATTTCGAGTTTTCGCGCAGTTTAACGATAGCAGTTTCGGAATTGAAAAACTTAAAGGTAAGGAGTGGACTTTATATTGATGATTCAAGACAATTACAATGTAGAAATTCACATAACAGAATTTCTTTAAGTTTCTTTCGCTTGCTTAGGTGACCCCTCAGTCCACCAAAATGTTACATTCTTCCTTCCCAGGGAACCACCGTCGCCGCCCGCCGACGGGCAAGACGCGACATAGGTATGCATCTCACAGCGGTCATACATTTTCGGAACATCATTTTTCCATTCACAAGGAGATAACATCGTTGCTGCCGTCGCAGCTCATGCAGAGGAGCTGCAAGCGTTTGCTCCGGGATGACGGCGACTTCGGGATGCCACATGCTTTTGATGTGCCCGCTAAGGAGTTTGTGATATGCTACAGACTTTCTCAGGATATAAAGTGCCCTATAATTGCTGTTTCCTGAGAGATACTTAAGTGCCTAAGAGATCTCATGGCCTCTTGGTTGAATGCAGGGAAAAGGGGTTTGTATATAAATACATTTCAAACTCCTAATTCCAAAATAATTGAAAATCGTTAACTAGCTGCATACTTCTAACAGGTATTTGATTCACTTCGGTTATTTGCTGCTGGCTCCTACCAACGTTGTATCGGACAATATGGGCTAATTGCAATGCCCTAGTTTGCTGTGTGTAATGAAATACATTCAGTGGCAAGAAGAATTATAGAGGAGATTGGAAAAACATGGAAATATTTCCCACCTCACCAGAAAGTAGGCAAATGCTGAAACAAAGGTACGATCACATAATTTTTGGTTCACAATTTATTTCACAGCAGTTGAGGACTAATAAGCAAACTTATGAAACTAAATTGTGACAGATACTTTAATTCAAGTGAAGACCATTCTTTCATGTATAACCAGACCATCACATGTAAAAGAATTTCCAAAAGATAATTATGACATTATGTGAAATTAAGGTTTGGAGGAGATAGGTATTAATAGGGGATAGAAACGGAAAAAATAAATGAGATAAATATACTTTCTGCTATATTTTGCATCAATCATCATTATGGAGAAAGGGACTTTTGAGTGGAATAATTTATCTAAAGGTCAAATTTATCAGCCATGACATGATCAGTGATGAATTTGCTGCAAATGAGAAATAAATTATAACAGTTAATAAGCA
>LYUA01000739.1:333485-344954 GCA_002093875.1 Calopteryx splendens
CCCACGTATTTGGTCGGTTCGCCATTGGCTAATGCTATTTTCGGAACCGAGAACGTAGAATTTTCCATAAACACGACACTTCCGGTTACTGGAATCACATCGACCCCTAAAATTTCCTCACCAACCTGCGGAATAACTCCCGACCCCCTGATCTGTAATCGCATGAGGCGGAGTTTCACAGTTTGTCGCTGGAAAACTCTGCCAGCAATGTTACACGACCCCTAGATATGTAATAGCCCCCATAGATTCTAACTAATTATGAAATGCCTGCATTTTGCTGGAAAATAAAAATTTTCCTTCCTGATCAGTAGGAAATTATTTGAAGAGGTGAGGGAAATACCATTTCCATGAAGATAAACATTACCTAGATCATCATCATTATGAACACGAAGACTTGAAACGGCAAAGAAAATCTACCATGAAAAGCTAGGAGAATCACAATTCGGCCTCTATTTCATGATCATGATGCCATTGCAAGAACCCACCATGAAACATCCATTGCTGTTTCCTTAGAGAATAGGGTCCTGATGCGATATGTTCCTATCACCCCATTTGTGGTGACGAATATCAGATATATCAGAGAAAATCAAATGACTTTCTGGGGCTACAAAATCAGTAGGGTGCTGATAGGTGAAGTGATATCACCAATAGCTCATCACTGATGTTAAGAGTTACAGAATAAAACTGAAGAAATCACGGCTTGCTTGCATTATTACAATGTTTTCAATTATTATCATGGTGGGACTCAGTCTGAATCCATGTTCGAGCAGAATAAGTACATAGTTATGAAGCACAATGATGCTGTATGGGTTGTACGTTTTTTTCAGGCTGGAAAATAAGACTTCCAGTTGCATTGCATTGCAAACAATTCCAGTATTATATTCAGACCAAAATGGTATTTTTTAGCAACTGTATTCAACTTCACTATCTACTTTTTACTAAATAGCTTCACCATCAGTATGAACAATCATGCTTATATTCTTCTCCTGAATAAAAAGCAAATTGTAATACGTACAAGGTGCTAGCTTAAATTATCCAAGACGCTCTGCTCAAACTAGTGGCATTAGCCATTTCAGAATTCAAAGGCAGAGACCCAGTGAAATAAAAACTAAGAAGCACATACACTCACGAAGATGACCTTAATACAACTGGTTTGGGTGTAATAATAAAATCCTCAACAACTTTGGCTAGCACCCCCCGTATATGTTTTAATAATTGTATGACAATTATTGCATTTCATTTTTCTTTACTCATTCTCTAAATAAATGTTTATGTTTAGGGTAAAAAGGTTTTGCAAAAAAATTTAATGCACAACCTGCAAAATATTTTAACACACCAAAATATTTTTAACACTATAAATAGAGAACTATATTTGGAATTTTTATGCATAGCGATGGAAGTACAAAAACATATTTAAAAATATTTTTCAGGCACTTTGTGGGTTCAATTTCACAAAAAAGTAAAGAAGATTATGAATACATAAATTAATAGTGATTGTTAAAAATGTGATCCAAAACAATGAAAACACTTATTTCTGGGTACCTATATCCAACAAAATATAAGCACCAGTGACGGATTAAAGAAATAAGTTTTAATGGACCATCAGTTTTTACACAGATCAATAATTATTGAAATTAGTACCTTGGAGGACGCCATTTGGTTCTCCATCCTCATAGTAGATAACTGATGTGGAACCTATGTTGTCCAAAAGAGGAAACAAAAATATAAGCTAATTGAGACAATGTAAGAAGCCAATGTATCAGCAACAAAAATATTATTGAATTCAATTATATCATGGAATTATATTAAAATGTAAAGCACACATTTCCCATTGACATTAATAAATCTTCAATTGGCAGAAAAGTGAAAGGTGACAAATTTCACCATGTGACTAGTGTAACAAAATCTTTGCATCCTAACAGCAAGAATACACCAGAGATGGACTTTATATGCCAAATAAAGGGTGTCGAAAGAAACCCTTGCCATTTTTATAAAGCTGTGGGACACTGCAAAGCTCATTCAATATCACATTTTATTTTGTGCTCTCTAGAAAATGTAATACATGCACTGGCATTATTGAAACATAAATTTGGTCTTTAGGCAATTCATCTCCACTTCAATAAAAAAATATCCAACTGATATAGATATTGAGTATGCAGGAGGACACTTTTTGAATCGATTCCGCCAGTTTCTTACGTCAATGCCTTTTGCATAGAATGAGGAGTGGTTGCAATAGAGCATACAGAAAAATTCACAACCAGCAACTTGAATTTATCAGATAGGCATTGACCCTTGGCACAGAAATTAAACCTGCTTAATAAGTTTGTGCATCTCCTCTGGAGGGGAGGACCCCTTACTCTTGCACTCTCTCTCTCTATCATTGTTGCCAGCTCTTGCTCTTATTCTCAATATACTACCTCAACATCTGATTCTTCAGCTTTACTTACTTTTGCATTTGAATAAATTTGTTTTATTTTACTTATAGATATACCAAAACTTAGGATCAAGCACATTGCTAATTCACAAGGGAATATTTTCATAAAGCTGTGTGGTGAATATATTCTTGAGATGTAGATAGTGCATTAGGCACATACCTCAATAATGGACAAAGGAATAGATTGAATAACAATTCAAATTGAGTGGCAGTGAGTATTATTCCAACAGTGTGACTGATGGGGTAATATCTCTTCTGTAGTAATCATCAGATGAAATTAGTTAAAATTTGATGAAGTAGACAGCATCTATTTAAGAATTGAATATCGACGTTTTGGATTACCCACAAGGCAATCAACCAATACAAAAGTTATTCATAATTGATTATCAATACAATATGCTGAGAATAAAATCAAAGAGTTTGGAATTCACTCAGTATTTAACCATTTAGTTTCTTTTCAAACTCTGATTTCATTATATTAGGCAATTTTAAAGAACGTAACTGCTGAGAAATATGGGGATGTTTAGTCATGTGAAGTTACAATGTTAACACCTAAAGAAATCTGGGACTGCCTTGCAAGCCCTTGGTAAATGGTAGATTGAATCTCTGTCCCATGGGGTGAGGAGATTTGGCAACCCATCATGATGTAGACTTCGAGTTGGGGAGGGGGAGGTGCACGTTGCTCTGCCCACATGCTGCTTAAAGGTGCCTTTCTACACAAATGCAGATATAAACCTATTGATGAACTGCAGTGAAAATGAAGGAAAGCTTGGACAAACCAAGACATATTTAACACTAGAGGAAGCCATATTTTAATGGAATTCCATCAATGAGTTAAAAAATGGGACCCACTGTTTCAGAAATGATATAATGAATATGATGTGAACATAAAATATCACCAATCAAACCTCTTAAAGAAATTCATAAACTGTAAGCAACGACTTCAATTTGTATTGTAGCATTTACTGATGAAATCATGATATTTTACCTAGACACACTGATTCCGATACACAATATACTGTAATTATTAGGTCTCTTGGAGTGGAAGCTATGCTTTATTTTTAGTAATGCACGGTGAGATATGGGCAAATTTCAATTTTTATAGAGGGATATCTTTCACATCATACTTTAATGGCAAGTCAATCATGTTCAACACCTTCCCTCGTATCGATTATCATTCCGGACTTTTTTAAATGGGTACACTTCACAGCCATTGTTTACTTTTATTCTAGACATAGTTTATTCGTTTTATCTATCAATAACTACTGCCTTTTATCGCAGTGTGAAGAATGAAAATATTTTTAGAAACATACCATGGCAGTTTTCACCACCTTCCTCTTCATATTCCTTACACACCCTGTTCCATGCTAGAAAAGAAGTTTCAAAAGTTAAAAATACTATCAGTCTTCAAAGCAATTTTATAATTCATTTTGGCTTAAAATAATAAAACGGCATTTGTTGATTGCATTCCACAAGATATTATTACCAACAAAATCTAGGTAATACGAGAGCTATTTTCACAAATGGTTCTTAATACTCACAATCGTATATGAATTTAATCAAATCTTCGTGCTGAGGAGTAATAACTTCCTGCTGTGATCTCTGGTTGGGGCCGGACCTTTTTCCATTGACTATATGAAATACTGGCTTAGGTCCACTTTAATAAAGACGAGAAGGAAAAGTTATAGTTCGACAATTTAATAAAAGGCAAGGTCATTTAAATGAATGACCAACGTGATTAAAGGACAAAGTCCGTTTTTACAAACAAGATTACCCAAACAAAAAAGGACGTACATAGAACCTTTTATATTGAGAAAATTATTTTACAATTATGAACTTTATACGGCTTAACAAGGAGATTAGTTAATTAACATTTCCAGAGAGTGAAATCGGTTAAATAATGCGCAACAGCTTCGTTAACGAAACCAAACAACAAATTATCGTCCTCACTTCATTACTTGTTCCTCCTCGAATTCGCAGCCTTTCTTCGCAGTGGTATCCCGCAATGTATCCAACCTCTCCAACTTCTGCGGGAGACCTATCATGCCGTGGTAGAGAAAAGAAAGTCGCAACATAATTTTTCTTTTACAACACTTATGAGATTAATTGGTTAGGTGAATCCTCAATCCTAAACGTATAATTAGTTTAATAGTGCCGCATTCGGAAAAAATAAACTCTTCAGATGACATACCTCTCCTCGTCTTAGCAACAAATTTACTCGGCCCTCTTGAAATAGTGTACATCTTATCCGTGGAATATTACTACGCCAAATGATGGACAAAGGCATTGTGGGAAATAATAGTGCTCCGAAAGTTTCTTCGTAAAAAGAAATAAAAATCAGTGACCGAGAATGATATGGGTATTTATTAACAATCTAAAGAGCTTTCAAATTGGACATAGATTAAAAAATAAAAATTAGGTTGTTAAAAGTGGAATATATACGACAGTAAATTGCTATTTTATGTGAAATCTGAAGGTTGTGATGGGTCTTCAATTTCGCGTTCACACTTCGATTCCAGGATGATGTATTTTAAAATTTTTGTTAAAACAAAATTTTTCATTATTAAGTTCATTAAATTTAATGTCGAAAACAATTCTCAAAAGTAAATAGTTTTCTTTTTGAACAACTGTCCTCTTATTCCTCAATTAACGATGCGAAAAAGTGGACATTGGGAATGATTCAAATCTTGAACATATTTATTTGTGCATATATTCATTATTTAATTTATATTAAATGCATGAGGTAAATAACCATTTATTTGCGAGCAAATAATCGTGTTTATACGATAAATCCCTGTTCGTATAACCGCGAGATTTAACTTTTTTTCTATTGGCAGAATAATTACCGTTCAAAGGATTATAAATTAATGAGTTTTGGAAAAATTGAGCGTATTGGATAACATTATAAATGATGATTTTTGGTTGGGAATGGCTGCTATCCTCTTGAGTTTGGTTGTATTATAGTACAGTTAATGGGTATTTAACAAAATTATTTCCACAGCCTTTGAAGCATTGATATTGTATGTCATTCACCACTGAATCAATAGGTATCTGCCAACTTTCCTTTTCAGCCTTGTCTCATATCTAAATTACCTTTTCACTAATACTGAAAGAGTTCCCTATAAGGTGATCTCCATATTGGATGACAATTAAATTCTTGAGTGCACAATATTAAATACAGGTATGTTGCAGGTATGTTTACTCTGCAACCCCAAACCACCTCCCACATTCCTTCCTTCTCCCTACTGACAGACACACATTATACACAGGCCTAACCAAAAAAAAGCTTCTCTCATGTGAAGATTTTGTACCAAAGATGTTGAACCATGTAGATGTTGGATCATTTTCTGGTGTTATTAACAGTGTGATTGCGGCTCTGTCAAAAAGACAAGGCATACACAAAACAAAAGGACATATTTTGGTTTATTTACAAATTCCAAAACTTACTCAAGGACAAATGAGGACTGGTGTATCAAAATTGATTTAAACACACCCTGAAAACTGAAACACATTAAGGAAAAAGTAAGAGCCAGTTTGGGCCATGAAAGACTACCTCTCTTTCTTGAGCAACAAAACTCTCTTGAGGCTACAAAAAGAAATGAATATGTTGATAATAACTACATAATGTTTTTTGTTGCCAAATAAAATTACCACATTATCTGAACCATATGACTGAAATTTTATAAAATATATTCTGAACTAAATATAAGTTGATTGTTTTGTTATGCTTTAGATATGTCCTAATTAACCATTATTCATCCAGAAGTTGTAGTGTTTCCTTTTTTAAGTATAGGCTCCTGAAAAGGTATTAAACATTTGTTTTATTTAGAAAGTTACTATGCATTTTCAATGAGTATAAATGGATTCTATATCCATGCATGGTATCAATTGTTCTATCAATTACTAAATTGAAAAAAGCTTATGAAATGTTACTGCTTTTTTCTTCAAATGTGTGGACACAACATGTTCTGTCTCAAAAATAACACTAAGTATATTTACTTAGGGAGAAAGCCCCTAGGTTTCACAATGTCTTTGGCCCTGAAATAATGAACATAATGCAAAATCTGGTCAACAAGTTCACTTTAGGCTTAGATGGTATTCCAACTAACGTTATAAAAAATCCTTCCATGCAGTAAGGCTTCCATTTATATGATAATTTTAATCCATGAATCTCTAATGGTTGGCAAGTTCCCTACTCTCAAAGCAGCCAAAGCTATAATTACCTCTTTATAAGGGTAAAGGCAGTACACAGGATATGAATTCATATCAACTCATTTCCCTTTTGATCAATTCAGAAAAATCTTTGAAATTGTTTTATATACTTGACTGATTTATTACTTGTAGTTTCACAATTTATTATCCTCAACTCCACATAGTTTTAGGAAATCAAGGACCATCTCCACAGCTTCTTACTATGTCAATCGAGTATTATCTGACCTGTGCAACAGATTAGTATCCTTAGCCTTATTGTTTGATTTCTCTAAGGCCTCACTAAGAGCTACACTACTAATAATGCTAAGATCCTCTCTAAGTTCATGTAAACAATCAAATATTGTTGCTGAAATTCAGAAGGATTTGGCATAAGAGGCACAGCATATGAATGGATCAAGTCATATGTATGTGAAAGGCAATGAATCATTGTCCTCACTAAAAATGGAACCAATTTTGTTTCACCTTCATAAGTAGTCACCATGGGTACACCCCAGGGTTCTGTGTCTGGTCCAGTGCTTTTCCTGTTGTATATCAATGACCTTCAAAGTATGTTAAATTCTGTACCTGGAGTACTGCTAGTATTGTATGCTGATGATACCAAAATTTTAATATCTGTTTCTTCGTTTGAAAGCCTAGTTTTAAGATAAACTAATGTGGCATACCTTCTATGCAAGAGGTGTAATCAGAATTTCCTCCTCAATATTGAGAAATAAAATCTAATTTATTTTGATAACAATAATGAACCTTAAATAAACATCACAGTTAAAATTGATGGTAACCCAGAAAATCATAATACTTTTCTCTTGGTTGTTACTGTAGACAGTAGAGTATCTTGGAATGGTCGTATTAAAAAACTCCGCAATAAGCTGAGCGCAGTGTGTTTTCTAATTAGATATATTTGGCTACATTTATATGTAATGTCAATCCATTATAGTGAGATCTAGTCTCATGTTATTTTCAGTATTCTCTTTTGGGGCTCCTCACCCAATGCTCAAGTAGTATTCAAAATTGAAATTAGGGTCTTACGATTTGTGTCTTGATGACGAATGAATCTCTCATATCTCATGTACCTCTTCTTAAAAAAAAGCATTGTCTTACCTCTCTCTTGTGGGTATATGTTTGCTGAAATTGACCGTGTTAAGCACAATCTTTTGAATGACACAACAAATGATGATTTTCATTGTTACATTGCAGAGAATTTCTACTGACATCCATCATATGTAAGAACCGGAAATTCAGTCCTTCCAATTGGACCTCAGCATATGGGCCTATTTCTATTTAATAAGCTTCCTCATGAAGTTAATAATTTTAGGGAAATGACCGTACTCAAATGTAAAATCTAAGACTATTTTCAGAGTCATTTATTTTACTCAGCGGATGAAAATCTTCATAACTTAAAATTTTATAGTCCACTTTTGACGTGTCCTATATTTTAACAAATTTCCAGAAAAATATATACATTATTTTAATTATTGCATTACTTCAACAAGCATTAATGCACTCTTGTAAAAGTAGCTAGCCTCACTATACTTTTTCTGTAATCACTTATTGGCACCTTGAAAAATCAATTTGAGTTATGTATGATTACTGTAGAGATCACAGTTCTATAGGGGACCTAAAATGTATTATTTGACCTCTATTTCTGATTAGTAAACCATGAGTGTTAAACTAAACTCTATAAATATTTTTGAATCATCATATTTTGTTACAGAGGTAGTTACAAATAACAAAGAACATATAATGACAAAATACTCGGCAGAACAATATTGTAGTAGTAATATCATCTGCCAGATGAATACATACATACTTTGGTCTCTCCATATTTTGTTAAAAAACCCACATGAACTTAAGTACAACAACCATTTAAAACAACAACAATTACCAACAATGTCTTTTATCTGTACAGTAATGACACAATAAATGATAACTCATTGAATAATCACTAAGATGGACATGGCATGACTTATTAATCACATGTAAAAACATACTTCTTGCAAGTCTCATTTTATATATGCACAGCTAGTGAAAGAAATGCAAATGGTATTATACCACTTCGTGAATTCAGAAGAAACCAGTATAGTCAGCATATAAAGGCAATTGAATAACTGAATACACACTTAATATTTGTAACATTAATCAGTTGTGTGTGATTCATAAAATGTAGAATATGAAAAATATCTTTAATAAAAAAAATATTTGGCATATTCCCCAAAATCTCAGTAAAAATGTGTAACATGTACTTCATATTTAAAACAATGGAATGTATAGTTCACCTCGTAGCTGCACCCATCTCACAGGTTTTCAGACAAACATAAACAATAACAGTAAAAATTAATAACCTTCCTCATATTTTTCACAATAAATGCTTTTTCCCTACTTTTTTATCACAAATTTTGGAAAAGGTCTTCCCAATCTCCCCCACTGTCATATGCGTCAAACTCTCTCTGGACAGTTAATAAAGATGGTGGTGAGGATACAGCGGAAACATAGCCACTGGAATTCGAATCTGGTCTCTCCAAAGGATTCAACCAGTTTTCAAGGTCTCCATCAATTTCCTGCTGAATTGTTTGCCCAACGATATTACTCTCCCCTTTCCAAAAACCACCCTGGCGGATGCTAGATCCAGAAGAATCAAAACCAAATAATGCCTTACCTGTAGCCTTTATTCTATCCCAAAAACTACAGCTCTGGTCTTCTTGTCTTGTGTCTACATTTTGACAACTATCCAACACTCCATCAGATGAAGGTGTAAATTGAATGTCTTTCTTTTGTGTGATGTTCCATTTGGAGGTATATTTTCTATCTGCCTTTTGATCATCAGATTGTTCTAAACATGAAATCAATGTATTCCGTTCTTTAACATCACTTTCATAGTGGGCCAAGTTCTCATCTCTGTTCATCTCTTTATATGGATTCACTTCAACCTGAACTTTTGAATTAACTTCTGTACAATGAGTGGCCTTATCCCAGATATCAGTTTCTCCTTTAAAGGATTTACTTTCCATCAAATGTCTCTGAAAAACTGTATCATGTTCTCCATGGCTCGTGAATTTCATGTGCCGAACATGACTAATTGACTCTCCCAAAGGGAATTCATCTTGTGCAGTTTTCATTGGTTGTACTTTAGACTTTTCATAAGTTAGCTTACATGCTGCGTTGAGCATACTTTTGTTACAATCAAATGTATTTATTTCCTCCTTTCTATCTATAGATCTGTCCTCTCTACAAGTGTTCATTAAGTATTCTTCCGTTTCATAAAAATTTGGAATGGAATGATCCTTCTCCCATATTTCAAGAGATTCAAACTCCTCCTCTTGTCCACACCCCATGCCATTTCTTAGCTTTTCCCTCTCGTCAGCTTCCAAAACTTCAACTATGTCATCGAAAGAACTTCCAATGCTCAATGCATTTTGAGAGCTAATACTGTTTGAGTCATCTCCACTGGAGTAGCTGTCCCACTCAAAGTCCTGTTCAGGTTTGCAATCCCATCCTGTGTCATAATTATCTGAGATTTTGTCTTGGTGCTGAGTGTCTCTTTCAAATATCTGTTTTGGGCTCCTTGTTTCTGTGTTTTCCCTGCTGCAATTGTCCTTCCCAGGTTTGTCTGTGTTAGGTTCCACACCATCACATTTACTGTCTTGATTTCCTCCACTTCCACCCGCACCACCTCCGCTGCCACCTTTATCATCAAAATCTCTTCCTGGCTCTGTTGCTATTATATCGGACATAAAGACTTCAATCCTGGCCACTAGATTAGCGATTTCATCCACTTCTGATCCTTGTAACAAGAATGGTGCACTGGAGTATCCATGAGCTACCTCTTTGAGGTCAGCCATCCTGGTCATGAGGAATGGGAAGATAGATGAGGGTTTGATGGGAGAAGGGGGATATGGAGGGCTGTAATACATTCCCTCTGGCCTGTTGAACTTGAATATATTTCTTCCAGCAGAGTACTTTCCCTTTTCATTCATTTCCAAAGTCCCTGATGAACCCCTAGAATGTAATGGCTCATTACCTTCCCCAGCCTCAGTTTTATTTTCTGTTTCTATATCTACTGGATTTTCATCGGTTATGGTAAAATTTCCCAGATTACTAATATTTTGAGGCAAAGATGACAGTGGTGTGAAATTAAAAGAACGTCCAAGTCCAGGATTTGGTGGAGAGCCATTCCTGAACTTCCACCCGACGTACTGCTTCAGCAGGTGACAGTAATTTCCCTAGTTGGCAGTTGATTGTCACACAAACATGCAAGTAAATGAAACTTATTAAAGAGTGAAACTTCATCATAATTTTAAAAAATGACCATTATTACCATACATACTTACAGTGGAGTGCAATTAAACCCCTTTTTTTACATTTTTGTTGGGGAAAAAGAAAAGAGTGTAGTGGTAAAATTTAATTCAAGATATTTTGTAATTAAGTTGGAGCTAAAAGCATTAAGACTTATAAATGGATGTTCTTAAATATTTGTCACTGTTACAAGTTTCCCTTTTGAAAGTGGTTGAGGGATACATTATAATAGAACTATATCTTAATGCATAGAACAAGAAAGCTAGGCTTCAGTACTGGTACCTAGGCCTACATACTTAGGATAATAATCCTAAGTATTTCATGGTACCTAGGTAGGAATGTAAATATATATTACTTAAAAAATATGAATGTAGTCAGAACATTACTTTCTTCATACGTGTGATTTTTCTTATTTGACCAAAGATAAGGGCAACATTTAACCCTTTGAGTAGCACAAAAGTTCATTTACCTCCTTGGGGCTCCTGACCATATGGAGTACGAACATACATGTACGTCCTGGAAGTTTGAGCTAG
>LYUA01000740.1:120508-131617 GCA_002093875.1 Calopteryx splendens
CCGACTACCTTTACAGCCTGTTTACCTCCAGGACAAGTGTTTCCCAAAGATTTACTCATTCTGACCCTAGCCTCCCTCACATTCCTAATGCCTGTATCAACATTTAGCTTAACTCCTTACTTGTCACTGCTTCCAAACTTTGGAACTCGCTACCCCTTCATATCAAACCTTCTTCTTCTCACGAACAATTCAAAGTTAAACTGTATTCCTACTTAATAAATCAATAATAAACGGGTTAATTTGGTTAACGAGAGGTATATAAATGTGGTGTAAATTGGTTTAATTCTTGTTAATTTAATGTATGCACTATGTCTATATTGAGCAGAAAATGCAATTTGTTTACGGTTACTTGCTCTAATTGGTTACCCCAGAGCATCAATAGAGCTATTCATTCATTAAAAAATTTTCACATTGTATTTCCTGAATTGTCAATGCACGTTAAAAACAGGTAAAATATTCCGGATTTAATGGTTGTTATGACGAGGACCTTTGAGATCTAAGGTCAGGCATTAGGTTAATATATATGAGCATAGTTGGAGATAGCGCTATAAAGCATAAATCACGATACCATTAGCAAGTTTGAGTGCGCATTTAAGCATATAATCGCTAAGGTTCTCATAAAAAAGGAAATCAAAAAGTATAGCCATGATAATGATGAAATTCAATTTTCACAGACGCACACAAAATGAAAATGCGTCAATGCCTTAAAAAAAATTTATACAATGTTCATTAAATGCTAGTGAAGGAGACAGAATTTGTAATTACTTTTTACGTGATTACCCCTTGGAACACCGATGGGAAAATTTCAGGAGAAGCTCGACCTTTGTTAACACCAAGTGCGGCCTGTCATATTTTGCAGATATTTTTCAATAATTATATTTAAGAGCCAATTCTTGTGTTTTTGGATTAAAGTTTTTGCGTTATTTTATAAATATCAAGAATTTAAACCAATTGACGTTAAATATTATGAAAAAGTCCAGCTCCTAAATTCACTTTGATAATATGATGCATGCAAGCGTTCATCGTTTTATCGGTCGAAATAAGGCTTCGGGGTGTAATAATAATCAAAATAATGTATGCAATGTAATAAAAAATATTAACGGCCTCCGAGTTACTCATGATTGCTTACCTCCAGCGCAAAACTTCGTTTGAGCAGTAGTCTACCGGTCTAAGATATTAGGCCTGAGTCTTCTAAAAAAGTTACGATAAATCGTCTAGACCGTCATTATTTCTACATCCTGTCATGCCGGCCTAAATTGTATTCTTCCTTTCCCTCTATCTGATTCACACAAAATTTTCCATTCAATCACCATCTTAAAGTACCAAATCTCCTTCCCAAATTCCCCTTCATTAGAAGCATAAATGTGTAAAACAGTTAAAAATTAAAAATTTATATTTCGATAACTAGGACTGCAATAAAATTTCCTATCTGAGCTGAAGATGATAAAATAGAAGATACATAATGTATAAGTCACAACATAAAATCAAATATGAAAATCAATGAGCCTGTATTAATACAGCATTGACGAAAAGCAGTAATAATAAGTATTATCATAGAGTAAAGGCCCTTACTCAATGGTATTATCAAGACCTCTTAGAAATGATAATTTAATACGTCATGGTGGTGTAACTGGCGTACACAGACAGGATTTCGGGCAATAGGGCATTCGAAATTGAGTGAATGATAATGTTTTTGGGGTAAAATTCCACATAACGGTAACGGATGGTAGCACGAAGTAAATATCCACTGTAAGTTTCCATTACTTCCCTATCGAATAACCCGATAATAATAATTCGATGCTCAAATGCTGTGAAAGATAAGAACTTGGTTGGAACTTAGCAACAAAAGGAAATGTAAAAAAATAAGATATTTATCGTCGTTAAGATTATTTCTTCGTCTAATGGCTGACCCTACAAGACAAAGAAGGTAGTGCTAGCCCAATTAGAAGTCACCTGAATATTACGTTCTGCTTCGAGAGGTTAGTATTCAAAGATCTCACTGAAAAGGGACAATTTGTTCAATAAGATTCAATATTAGCAGTAAAGAAAAAAGACTTTTATGAATCTAAATACTTCGAATTAAAAAAAAATATGTATGATTATTGCCACACTAATTCAAGGTCCCTCATATTTTTCCCTTACAATCAAAAATCACAATAGTTAACCCAAAGGTTGGTTTGGTAGGTGACGGAAGAGCTCACTCAGCACTAAACCCAACGGCATGTGAAATTCACACAAAAGGGTAGGGCAGCCAGTTCCGTATTCCCTGTACCGCCTGTGATTTCCCAGGATGAGCTGGTACCCTAAAAATTGGTACACGGCTTGGGTGAAGCTGAGGGTGCCCAGAGGCGTCGCCCGGAATAGAACTCGGGCCCTCCTGTTAGTAGCTCAGAGCTCTACCCACTGGACTACCACGCTCCTGGATGTGAAATTTTAGGCATTTAAAGCTGTCTAAATATTATAATTTCACAATAAATAGAACTAGTGGAGAGTAAGAAACTTTAGAAGAATATAGAAAATACATATATTAACGATACTTTTTCACAAGAGTAGATGATGGATGGCAAAACTAATAGACTGCGAGCTTCATTTCTGCACTTTATTCAAAAAGGCCGTAATTCCAAACTCGTGTGGAGACGGTACAGATCTTGGGTGAAGCTGAGGCTGCGCAACCAGGAATAAAACCGGGGCACTCCGGTTAGTAGCTCAGCACTTTACCCATTGGACTACAGCCCCCCTCCCTTTACAATAAAGCATCTATATAAATAGGGAATGGAAAATAAAGAAAACGATACATATTTACAGCAAATTAAAGTCTAATAAAATTAATGGATTACTGAGATATAATTTTTGAATCTTAATAAATTTTGCATTAATAATGCAAACTAAATGTATGCCAGTGATATAAAAATATTTTTAGTCGAAGATAAGTTGACTTTTAGAACTTTTATTTTTACTAGTACAGATATCAAAGTTATAAATACCCACGATTCGAATTAGATGCAGCATGCCTCCATTTTATTTCTTCATATGCCAGGATTCCAGGAATAACTTTAGTAGGAATAAAGAATTGATTTATCCGCAGGATTCCCTGCCAAGGTGATTTCCCCTTCCAAGCAACAGAATAAATGAAAACCCCAAGTACACACGGTCTGTAAATCGAATGATTGCGCTTGCAAGAGAATTCTGTACACTAGCCACATCATCCTGAAGATTAATGAGTGAAGGTGTGTGTGTTTTATAAGGGTATAAAAAATTAATTGTTTTCAGGGCTATAACTTTTTCGGAGAGCTCTTCCGTAAATGCTTTTGGACATAAGTTTATTTCATTTTCCCCCCCTGCTCCTTTACATTTTAACGTGATCACGGAGCATATTTCCAATACTTAGCTGATGAGAACCAAATTATGACCAAAATGTTTTTAATCAATTCCTCTGGCCATTCTCTCTATTACTACGGAGGAGTGTGAGGTTTGGAAAATAATAAATCGAAATGCACACACATTTTACAGGGAAGTAATCATTTTGTCAGTGACCTGACACTGGAGAGAAGAAAATAAAAACTAATAACTGCTAAACATATATGTAATTGCTTTCATGATACAGGTTAAATAGAAACAGGCAGCTGTTTTAAATTTAATTTGACTTCGATACGACATTGGTTTTGATGATTCGCATCATCATCAAGTAATTATCGCCTAATTATGATGCATAGCACATACATTTATTATGCTAAAAATTTTAATTAAAAACCGGAAGATTAATGGAGGTTCTTTCTTCTTTCAGTCTTAACGATGAGCCAAAGGGCCTTAGTGTCTGCCTTTTTTTATAAAATTGAGGAGACGCGTGATTTATTGTAATTGCACGAGTGATTATAAAGGGGGGAGCTTATTCTGCATTATCAACTGATGGTGATGAATTAATTTTTCTCAAGTCCAAAGATTTATTCGTTTATTAATTATTGGCCTAATTCGTTCTCTATTTTTTGCCACCACTTTTCTAAGCAAAAATTAAAATTGCAGTTACAATTAGTATGAAATTGCCAACTCAGCTATTCTTGTGAGATTATAATTTCGGGGAGATTTCTATAGTCTAATCAGTACCGTCCCCCTGGCTAGGCCTCAGCTTTAAGGGGGTAGCTTCATTTTAAGAGAGTTTTTTTTCGCAATTAGGTGAATCCCAACAATTCATTTTCTTCCAAGTACATTCGGCAAATTAATGACGAGGGGATACAAGCCTGTAAACACCGAGTGTGTTCGGAAGTGAGATTCAGCGATTTTATTTAAATAAATTAATTTAATGCACTCATCAGAATCCACCTTAATATTCAAAATGTACTGACCATAAATGTACATATCTTTGAATGTCATTGTTAAAACTATGGCCAGTAAAAATCACAGATTACTGTGAAAACTATCTTGTGTTTGAGTGAACTATTTCATCATTCTACTTCCTTATTTTTTTCTAAGTAGTACGCTTGGCGATTCACAAGGCAAAGGAGTACTATCCCGTAAACCTGTCCGAGCGTATGCTTGAGATATTTCATTCTCTTCACTTTATAACATCTACCTACAGCACGGATCATTAGCAAATTGCTTTGTTCAAAGTCTTTAGTATTGTCTTTAATCCGATTAGTTAAGGATTACAAGTTAATTTCCTCGCAGACCTGAGTGATCAGTGAGGAAAAAGCCGCGTATCTCTACCTAAATTTCACCTAATTAAAAGAATTATTTAATGTCATTAGTGGATAGCATGCAAGGGGCAAATTTGTTTCCATCCCAAGACATCTATCTTATCAAACATGAATTTAACTTCCATGTTCTGATGTTCAATGTAGAAACTCAAAATAAGATAAAAAGTGGTCTTTAGCCTGTTTCAGCTAGAGTTGAAGACTAAAACAAAGATTGTTACGGCTATATGAATGTGGTGATATAATATCCTTGAAGGGAATGATGTATCGTGTATACTTTTAGAGATGCTTTGTGAATATTTTTTTCAGCTCTTCGAACTATATTATTATGCATAAACGAAAATAAACGCTATTTCTTATATACGAAGATAAATTGGCAATATTTTGGACTGCTTCAAAAATAAAGGTCATCTGTGTGTAATTTTCATAATTTGAACCAGTCTGGTTAGCTTTGAAACAATAAATGAATTAATACTATTTTGAGCCAAATCATTCAGTAAACATTAGCTTTATGGAGGAATATTAATTGCTGCAGGGAACAATACCATCATTTTATATCTATTGGGTGTACTAAGGTCTACATTTTACCGTTAATATCGAGGATAATGCAGTATTTATGGCTACTTTACGGGAAAATTATCGATACCTGACTTTTCGCGGTAATTTACTTTCGATAACAAGTACTTTTGTGTGTGATATACATTTTATTTAATAGAATACTCTTATTAGTAAATTAATTTGTACTCAATTGATTTGAAAGTTAAAAAATGAGTACTTATGCATCGATACTTTTGTGAGATCGAGAATACTTATTCGATATCTTATTTGAGTACGGCATCGATCGTTTCCTTTCAATATCGTGTCTCTAGCTGTAATGCACGTGTATGTGTTTGATCAAAACATTGATAGCGGAGGATGGCGTTTCACCGAAAGCAAATGGTTCCCATAAGACGCTAAATTAAAACACGCCGGAATTACACACAGTTCAGTCCTTGACACGTGTTTAATGCCGAATACATATCACAGAGGAAAATAGTGTTCGTGTGCGAAAATGACGTCATCCACACGGTTAACTACATTATTCCACTTTGAGGTGACATCATTTACCTACACCAGTGGGTACAAAAAAAAAGGCGAGAAACCGCTGGCACTACACTCAGGACGCAGCTCTCAAAATTCCTTAACCTGACCCTTGTAACTGATGGAAATGAGGAAACATTCCAGTGTACAATTGAAAAAATCCGAATGGTAGATTATGCATAGGTTTTATAAACATAAAATACCATCAAACACCTGCAATCACTATAAATGAGGACAAAAAGATCGAGGACGGAGGAAAGGAGAGGCAGGGTTGGTGGCACTCGAGGGTATGAAATTTCCACAGGAATGTGACACTTTAGGAAATTATCGAAACCAAAACCACATGGAGGTTTGCACAACATGATGACATTAAATTAAGCTGAATTAAAATTTAGCAAAATAAACTACGTAAACAGGACATTTTCTGAGTGAAAATTGAACTTTCCCCTAAATCAGTCCAGCGACGATATCCTTGTTATTTAAATTTAACTAAAGAACTTTATTGTCACTGTTGTTTCTGTTTGTCACTTAATATTTAATATCTTATAATTTTCTTTCGATGATATTGTTCAAAAGCCAATATCATTTTGACCAATTTTCTCGAAAGCTAGTTATAAGATATTAAATACATTTAGTTAGGAAAATGCTTTCGGGTACCTTCACTCTAGGATTGAAATGCATAATTTCTTAATAACATTTAATGCTGGGAGTAAAAGAGGAGAGCTGTGCCCTAATGAAATAAACGACAGATCGCTAATATCCAAATTATTGTCACGACCGACTCTCTCTGGATAATGTTTCTCCTAAACGGCTAATGCCTAAATACTGAAATGTCTGAGAAAAAGACACTGAAGTAATTGATTTCATTCGACCTTATCAGCAAACACAATTCAGGTGGGGGGAGGACTAACGTGATGTGTGTGTGTGAAGGTATGCTGGCTTACCACACCGAGGACCCATGCTCGATTCTCAAATTTTTCATTGGTTGAAATGTAGATTAGACGCTTAGCAGAGAATAATTTAACTTCCATGCACTATCTATCGTTCGGTTGCATAGCTCTATCCCTGTTATATGCATGCCGTTTCCGTATTCAGGGGTTAATTCAAGGGCAACGATGCGTTACAACTTATGTTAACGACGGGACCACTCATTCAGTAATGACACCCACGTCCAGAGAAAGCGCAGGCTTAACAGGGAAGGTAACTAATATTTAAATTATGAAAGAGAGATAGCAATAAAATACGCTGAAAGTGTCTTGTTGAGATACAATTCATTAATATACATCGATAGAATATTAATCAGCCCTAATCAATAATAGTTCTTCATTAGAATTCTTATTGTAAATAAGATTTTACCAGATTCATCACCATATTCCAATGAATTTCGGCTATGAAAGGGAATTCTAGGATGTATAGGTATTGAAAATGAGTAATAGGGCAGTACACAGTCCACCTGAGCCGTAGCTGTGAAAAGCAGATAAAGCTTGAAGGTCCAACACGAGAACACCTCTATAATTACTGACAGCTGTGCAGAGGACATATTTTCTCCAAACTAAGGTAAATAAATTGATTGGAAGGTGTAACAATGAACAACAATAAGGAGAAAAAAATCTGCTCTTGGAATTCTACCCTTAAATACCTCGATGCCGATGCTCGATGAGAGATCTTGTAAATCCCTCCTAATGGGATCACTTAAATATAAACGTTAAATCTTTTATAACCACACGTAGTTCGTCACAAGTGCTACCATGAGTAGAGGATACCGATACGTACAACAGTTTACTTACTTATGTATCACACGATACATGGAAACAAAGTGTTGAAAAAACCTTTTTTTGGCAAATTTAAAACAAGAGTAGGAGAAGTAGAGTAAGAGTAGTAGATTTCTATTCAAGTTGGAAGTTAGTAATCTCTTGCAATAGCATAAGTTTCAGGCCACCATTCGTCTTGCCTTCAATAACCTACTTCAGAATTCCTTTCCAGATGGGCTCCGAAGTGTAGCTTTTTATCAACGGTACTAATGTAGGGTACCGTGTTTATTATGGTATGTAGTAGGTACTCCAGAGGGCTTTTAATGGTGTGTTAATTGGTGGACTTTAGCGGGTGAGTGCTTTACGTATGTTAGACTATGATTGTCATTTGTGGTTTTTCATTTTTCTGAATGGGAGTTTATCTCTATCAACATAAAGGTATTTGGTCTGACGCCAACAATAATTATGCAAAATTTATTTTATCAACGAACACGAATTTTCTAATGCATATTTTATGTTAACTTAAACTCTGAAACAGGATGGCTAATATGATACTTGAAAGAAATACCTTTTTTTAGTAATTAGCAGTTGCGCGTTGTTTAAGTGTGTCGGATGGATCACGTTAGTCCGCGATAGGAGCACAATGTCACCTCGGCTAGGCAGATCACTTCACTAGGACAGCTACTCTTAAGAGGACCTTGAGCCATGACCTCCCAAATCCATCCCATTCCCTTCGTGACGAAAATGTTCAAGGCACCTACGGCTCTTTTGCCCACGTGACCGCTGCCTGCTTCTCCCTCACTTCTTTATATGGAATACGTGATCCGACCCAAAGTGATAATATGAGCCTCCTCAAATCAATCAGTTCACGTCACTTAGGAAACGCCATCCCACGGAAATCCCAAAGCTGTGAGAAATAATATTATAGAATTTTAGTTTCGTTTTTTAGCATTTAGTTTAGCATTTATTTTCTTTATTGATCGTACAATAAATCCCTCCAACTCATGACCCGCCACCCTGAACCTATTAAAGAAAAGTAGCAAAAATATATTTATTTCCATTTTAAAAATCACGAGAGAGAGAGGGTAGATATCAAAATCACAAAAACATCGCAACATTGAAAATTTTAATGGATAATTCCCCTTGATAATCATCGTATAATAAACTTTGATTTAAAATAACAAGAATTACATTTGCTTTAAAAATAAGCCATTTCTTAGCATTATTTAAAAAATCTAAGTAATATAGGATGGTGTCATATTATGGGCAGGTTAAAAGCACATCATCACTCTTCATTTAAAATGAATAAATCATGGGCATGATGACAAAACCTTTTGGATGCAATGGCATTGGAGAAAGAAGCTTTTAAAATAGAGTACCTGCGCAACGGTTACGACTTGAAGAGCATAAACGGCATTCCATCAATCGAGAATTATCACACTATTTATTTATGAGCAACAATAAAAAAACTCATGAGTTCATTTGAGTTCTCTTTTGAATTGCAAAAAGATTAATAGAAAAGAAGGAATGCTATTTATCACTGTAAAATCCTTTTGGTATATTTTATCCCCATACTTGCATATGAAAGGGCTTCAAAAAGATGCTTCAGTTACTAGCAGCTATATAAGCAGTTTTCTGGTGAGGATAAAAAAATGAAAGAAAAAACTTTAAGATCTTTTTACCTTTCACAATTGTAAAAAATCATTTATTTTTCACGCCAGGGAGGTAAAAAAAACTTTATCTAATAGTTTTCAACATTACTATAAAGACAACTTGAAATATTACTAACTAATAATTCATTGGCGATGGAATATTTCAAAGCATTTCCATTCACTTCCACATCCTTAAATTTAAATAATGCAGAAACGCGAAAGACCCCTCACGCCAATCCTTTTCAGGGTTGTAAAAGTCAAAAAGGCATGATTTCGGGAAATTATTTCCTTTTAACAATTACTCCCATACTAACATTGCATACTTATAAAATAATAAACTGCAAAAATGTTTGATTATCAGGGTGGCTTACGTGACTAAGATTTGAAGCGTGAAAATTCAACTCATCGCCAAAATTTTACTCCGGAAATAAAGTAACAAGAGTAAAAATCTATTTCCCACTTCCACGAAATGAGAATCCTTAACCAAGTTTATTATTTAATGGTTTAAAATCCTTAACCAAGCACAAAAATTAACCTCTAAAAGAAATGCACAAAGTTTAAATTTCCCTGGAAGGCAAAAGTAGTAAGCAAAGCAAAGTAGAAGCAAAAAGGCAAGCATAGCAAGCGCCAAACACAATTTTTAATTAAGACTCAAAGCAAAGCATTTATTTTATAAATTAATACTTAATGTTTTTATGCAGGAGCCACTCATACATATCTACAAATTCGACCGAGACCCAGCCGTCCCCACAGAAAAATTATTGGCTGAAAAATATATATATATACTAAATTACTCTTAATGAGCTAGCGGAGAAAGCTTCCCGTTTTTTCCCCCTTTGAAGTATTCCCTAGTCCTGGAATCGAGATCACCTTTGAATTTTTTCTGTAATTAGCAAACGTGATGGCGCAGATCTCAGATCTTTGCCGTTTTAAACTTTTGAATTGAATAAAGTCAAAGGGATCACGTAGACTCATAAACTGGCAGTGAATTTGTTCAAATATTAGATTCGCGAACTTACTCCGCACTCGGATTTTAGTCATTAAGCCACGGTGTGATATCCCAGCTCGAATGTTGAGAAAATTATTATATAACTTGGCTGCGGAATGAAATAATCTGTTATGATACATATGGGATTATATCCTAAAAAGAGTTGAGTTTAAAGTGTAAACGAGATGGAGGAAAATAGTTTGGGTAGATAAGGCATGAATACTGACCGAAAAAGAGTATATTGAGCATCTTAAAATATTTAAATGAGTACCTATTGAACATTTTTAACTTATAAATTTTTTAAGTGTCGTTTGTTTGACAGTGCCTCTAACTTAAACTTTAACACGCAAATTTCAACTTAACAGGACACTTACTCCAGTTGACTGGTTTTATAGTTCCTCTTCACTGTTCATTTTTTTATTATTTTTTAAAAATGCTTACAATAGTTTCGGGTAACTGTCGTTGTCATTCGTCTTTTAATAATAATGCAACCAACCAACTACTGAAAAAACGAGTGGGAAGTAAATGATTTCCCTTAACTTCATCCATTTCCATATTATTCTAGGTAATTCTACTTACTCTATTAGATCGTTGCAATGAAATATATATGCAGGTAAAGGTTATTAGATCAAGCATGTACATTTTAACTGTAACGATAAACTATGGAATATGAGTTTCATTGTTACCTAAGTTCGCACCCAAACCCAGGCCCAGACCTAAAGACCAGCTAAATAAAATTTATATCATTTTGTCTCCATTTGGAAAGATAAACCTTCAAATTACTATGTTAAAGAATACAAATGGTCATTACGTAACTGAAAAACGAAAATTAGGTATCTAAATAAATAAATTTATTATAATTATTGGTAATCTACCGGTAAAGGTAGGTCTCTGATGGATACACTCCTAAAGAAACCCTTTCTTCATTTCTACATACTTCCTGCCTCCCT
>LYUA01000740.1:133577-152427 GCA_002093875.1 Calopteryx splendens
AGTTAAATTTACTTGGGGTTTTAAAGACATTGTTTTTCCTCGGGCAAAAGAAAGTAATTTCATAAGCAAGACGGTTCAGTATCGCTCGAAACACGTTTTTTTTAAGCCTGTAGGGGGTAGGTTACACTCTGGAGTAATTAATGTCCCCAATGCGTATGCATGACACCGACCGAATTAGCAGCACACCTGATATTTTGTGCGAGCGTAAAGAAAATGATCGCTTAAAATGCACAATAGCGGAGTCTCTCGGGGCAAAACGCGATTGGAGGAAAGGGGAGGTGTTGGAAGGATTTGTAAAACAGAATAATCGCATGATTATCCGACGCGTAAATAAGATACGTCCATTTCTTACCTCCGGGGAAGCGGAAGATTTTGATGAAACCTGTGTTTCGTCTTAAGTCGCCCCGTGGGCGCAGTACGACGCTAGGCATTAAATTTCAGGCGAGGTACAATGAGGAGTATCTACCCAGGTGATGCATTATGCATTTCCTTTTCCAAGCCTTCGGATGTCTCTGAGGCGCTAAGGAAACCCCGTGAGTTCGTTTTTGTCATTAGGTACTCGAGAGCGACCCTGCACGATCACCCGTACCCCCCGCGTGAACGTACCCACCTCGTAACTCGGGAGAGAATGGAGGCGAAATTTCGCCCCCTCGATGTCCCTTTGGAAATGAAGTGCGATTTTCACCTCCCACTCTCGCATAACACCGTGACTCGCCCCTTTTATTGGGAGACCTTGAGTGGAGGAAGGCTCCACATCTCCAATTCAGATTCGAGGTGCAGTTTTGCATGTCTGATTTCCCGCCAAGGAACGAGCCCAAAGGAGACAAGGGTAGGTGCAACGCTAAAAGTAGGTGCGTTTTGACGAGCAAGGTCAAGGAATTCTTTCGCATGAGAGCATAAATGTCTCGGCACTTGTCAGTGCAACAAAAAACGTGGCAGTGCTAAGATGCGACACACTCATCTTACGGGAGAGCGGATTAGTTAAAGTAAGTGTGAGTGCTTTTATTGCAAGATTATCAACTTTCTCCTAAATAATGTTGCAATGTTTCATTGTACACCACAGATGAATTTACTACTCATGGGAGCGATTTAGGCCAGAGGCTTGGCCAAATGCATAGGTACATTAGTTTGGCCGAATGACTTTAACTTTATTGTTGTCAATCAACTTTTCCACTTTCAATTTAATATAATACAATTTATTTTAATACAATTCAATATAATACAAACAGTAAATTTAGTATTAATTATATTCTAGATTTATATCTGTCGAGTGTGAGTTTTGAAGTTCGGAAGCATAAGGCCTTTATAAACGCGTTGCAATTCATTTCGAAGATCAAACCACAGGGTTTATGGAAACAGGTTTTTTCATGCAGTGTTCCGTTTTGTGGAGATATTTTTATGTGAACTAACTCTGTAACTTTCTTACCTAATCCTAATCTTACTATTGTTTCAAATGAGAGAAAAATTACCTAACAAGGTTACATGAGAAAAAATTGGGACTATTTTTTTGTTTCACAGAGTGCCGGTTTCTCCTTAACATTTGAAGGTATTAAACCTTTCTATCCAACTGATAATGAAAAAAATATTCACATATCTTTAAGCAAACTTTTCTTCTATAGGAAAACTTTTTATCATTCAACAAAGGCCAAATTTTAAATTAAATGGCTTACATGGCACTTAAAAATAGATCGGTCCCTAACAAGAAAATAATTAACAAAGAAAAATTAAAATCAAAGTACAAGTTAATGAACACGTGATTAAACTCGACGTACTTCTCCGCGCCGATTTAGTATTACCCTAAAACAATATGACATTAATTAGGCTTCATCCATCGAGGAAAGAAATAATTTGGATGGTAGCATACGTGAAAATATGATGAAATATTATTTGGTTCCAGTTTCAATATGTTTTGTTCTATTGGCAAATTATGGGTAAGTATCCACTTTTGGCTTTGACTTAAAAGCCTTATCACAATTCCATACATAAGCACATTCTTCCGCAGGAAGTAAAGAAACGGCTTCATTAATCTGATTGCATTTTTGGCAAGGATTAAACATAAGTTGGAGAGAGTGAATATTAATGAAAATATGCTTGGGTGAGGTGAGAAGGGGGAAGTGGGGATCATTAGTGTTATTTGCAGAATAATATCAGTACATTGGAGGGGAATAAAGTCAGCGCTGGGTAGCAGTGATATTAAATAAAAAGGAAGGCTAGTAAAAGTATAAAAAAGTATTGAACGTTGAGTTGGGTGAGAGCATATTATTAGTATAATTTGAAGAAGAACAATAGATCGTGGTTATTATTCAGGATTACGTGCAATCGAGTAATCATAGGGAGAAAGAGGTAGACAGTGCAGTATACGGATTTTAATAGGAAATGTTTGAGAGTATTCCTGGAGGAAATTATTTGATAGTGATTGGGGGACTGGACCGAGGTGATAGGCAAATAGAGAGATGGGATTAAGGTAGGGGAGTACAGTTTAGGAATAGATAGATAAAAGTCTTTATTCGGGCGAAGGAATAAGGAATGACCGCGGGGAGAAAGCAAGAGTTTTGCAGTAGGAATGGATTAATTATAACTAATATCTAGTTAAAACCCCACAACAGGTATTGGTACCCGCTGAAATTCTGGGAAATTCAGGAAGATACCATTTAAATTACATTTAGATTAGGAATAGACTTCGGAACAGCGCTATCTAACAGTTTAATCACGAGATTTTTTTAAGTTTATGAATGAATCAAGTTATTTTCCGATAGATATGTTTTGGGGTTAAACAAGAAGTACAAGTGCAGTTTTTCAAATTTTGAGTGAACAAATTTTGAATATTTACCCTAGCAAATCGAAAATGCATTTAAATTTCCCATTGCAACGTTAGATGGGTACTTGAGGTAATCCGATTACTAATCCGTATCAATTCTTCTGCTTGAATTTAAAATATAAAATAAAATATGCCAAGGTGCTAAATTAATGGTTTTAAAGTTATATTTTCAACAGTATCCCAATCTCATGCACAAATCCGCACACTAGGACAGATATTAACTGGAAAATGCTAAAGTCGTGTTCGGAATTATATATTTTTGAAGAATTAATGTTTTATAATAACAACAGTAATTCTTCTTTTCTAAGTATAGAAAGAGCTAAAATAAATTTTAAACATAATGGTCTTGTCGCTAAAGAAACACCACCGCTTCGATGCCTTTTGGGGATTGTCGGGGAATAGTCAACTGCGCATTAGCACAACAGATTTTCAGATGAAAATAATGGAAACAAGGCAAGAAGTTTTGCAGAAAATTATTTTCTTTTTGATTTTAAATAAATCAAAAAGCACAATTAAGGCATATGCTATTTCTATAAGTGACTGCAATTAGTTATATTTTCAATTGACCAGTTTTGTACTTGTTTTCTCTTTTAGCTACTATGAGAATGTTGAAAGGGAGTTGAGAGAGTGTTATATAGGTCTCAAGATTCCCATTCATTTTGTGAGAGAGTATAAAAAAGTTTTTTAACCTTTAATCCTACTTCCATTTCTAGCTGGCACTTACGTTGGATCTCATTAAATGAATCATTTATTTTTACGAATGGATTTGCCATATTTGAAGGAATCTGCATGATATTTTCAGACAATTTACGGGTCAATAGACTCCGAGCTATTTATGGGCGAGTAATATGATGCGCGCATGTTTCTTCCCTTAAAGGCACAAATCCTAGCGCTTGGCATTTTATGGAATTTTAAATAGGTGAAAAGAGTTTTCACACAGTTCCCAATGATCAAAAAGTCATGGACGTTTTATGCTTCCAGCCAACATGATCCTTCACATATTCATCGATTGTTATTTGAGATTTATATTTTCCATCTGTTGCTGCATTTTTAGACGCTTGCCCGTTATAACGTATTACTGTAGCTCTCTCCCTCCATTAATAAATTAAAGGGAATTATTCCATCAAGAATAAAAAAAACAGTACAAAGGGATGAAGGAGAGAATAGGTACAAAGAAAGAGAATTCCTGATTTATTGGCTCTCAGGTGGCGGACCACGAGTTAAAAAAGTGCGCCAGGGCGTCGGTCGCGTCGGTGGGAGAGAGAACCCGGCTGAATGATTGATTAGATCCTTTCATTGTGCTTCTAATGCGGGCGGGCCCCCGCTACCACCGGCACCGATAAAGCCAATCAAAATGCGTCCATCGACAAAGAAGGAAACGCTCCGGGTTGCTAAAAAAAAAAGTGGAAAAACAAGCCCTAATGTAATGCCGACGCATTAGTGCCAGTTGTCGCGGGGGAAGGTGGTGGGGGGGCCCTGGTCTTAAACCGAGAAAGAGAAATCGAATTCCTTCGTGAGGATGAAAATGAAAGAGGTACAAATGCAGTCAGTCAAAGGAGACGTTTCATCCCGTCCTGGGACCTTGAGAAAAGTTCGTGAAAATCAGTTTTCTCGCAACCGTCAAACTTCGCGAAAGAGCTCCAAAGGAAAATTTATATGCACTATGTAAGTGACTCTGAAATGAATATGACTGAATGACTTTGAATATGAAAAAAAAATTGAATTTTTAATCTTAGCCTGAATTTCCGTCTAACAAATAATCTGCCTTCGGCAAAATAGCGAGGGAGAATATGATGAGGTGCAAACCTAAAAAAAAAAGAAATAGCTTAGGTACGACATTCTCGCTCGCAATTTGTGCCAATAGGAATAAAAATGTAAATAATTTGATAGTTTGCAACATACCACGCTCTCTTTTACTCCAAATTGCCTCTATAGTGCATCAAGCTCAATGGCGCGGCACACAAACTTTAATTCTTTTCATTATTACAATTACGATACTTAATTTTTTTATTTCAAAATTTTAATATTTCTAAAAAATACATTTGGCTTCTACTGGGTATTAATGAAAAGCATAAAACCCATTGATATTCTTAAATTTTGTATTGAAAACGGTCATTATGATGAATTGAAAATATATTATTTGATATTAACGATGAACTCATTACTTAACGAAACTATGCTTGGCAAGATTCTGTAAAGCGTGTTCGTATAAAAACTGCATCAAATTCTTTCTTACGTGATTGAGAGCCACATAACGTCTGATACAGAATCGGGTGTTAAGTATTAGTTCATTGAAGTAGTTTACCACTCAAAACCGAGAACTTCCCATATATATTTTTTCTTAATTTAAATAACATACATTCTTTCTTTGGCATCAGTTTTATCAGTAAAAAAAATGAACTCAGAACTCCATTTCAATGAAACTTTAGGGTTATTTATTTTTTAGACGAATGCCGATAATACTATTTAGCAATCATCATTTTTTCAATCATATTTTATTGAATTTAAATGTGTATGTAAACCATGTGAATGTCATTAATTTTTTCACCTAATTTTGCTGAGACATTCACTCACAAAGTTATAATAATGTCCGATGCATTACCCTGTTCGATGGCGGTGAGGAGATACCTAAATCTGCAATTACCAAGCTGCGAGGTGATGAAATTATTTCGTAAAATAATTAAATATTCCGTTTCGTTCATTTACGAGCTCATCAGCGGGTGACACCGCTAAAGTTAATGATGTGAACCACCCGCGGTTTACGCGAACTCGCTGAAATAGGATTTCTAATTCCATTACGTAGTATTGGCGGGCTCAAGCTCTGAAATACCGCATTCCGCTGGTCCTCCGCCGAGTTCCGATTAAGTTACGACGTCCCACGGAAAAAAATCGATTCAGCGCACGTAGTCAATTTTTCTCGTTCGGTACCATGGACCCTTTGAATCTCACCACTCACTCTCTCTCCACCAAAACCTGCGGGCTCCTGGGCGCCGCCCACTGGAACCCTAGGGACTCCAACAAAACTCACCGGTCAAAGTAACGGGGGGCTACGTGCTCCGAGTTTGATTCGCGACCGTAGAAGGATGCGCCGTTCCTCCCTCCGCCCCGAGGGGAGAGACCCGAGTCTCGCGATAATGGGTCACGCATTCCCTGGGGGGGTCGTGATGAAGGAGAATCGACCATTCCGCACTTTCACCGCCCACTCAAACCATTCGCTCAAAAAAAACAGGTGCGGAAAAACTCAGGAAATTAAGCTGTGAAGGACGAAAAGTTTTTCCACAGTTCATTTTTTTTAATGAATCTATTGAAATTCAACGCGTTAAGTATTGGTTTACTAGGTCTGCATAAATGACTCCAAATATTTCGCTCATTCATTTCTGTCCGGTGAAAATGCCCATGAATTTAACGGTATAGAAAATGCATAAATTAAGGTATAGTGCCATAGAGCCAATGGATTTACTTCGGCCATTATATAATCCTGAATTAAAAGCTTACTCTTCGTCATCATTTTGCATCAAACATCAAATTTGTGAGTCAAAACGGGAGTTAATTAAATGAATTGAAATAAAAATTCTGTTTTAAATAAACACATGTTTTTTAATTCGCCGCTGTTGTATTTATGATATCGGATATTGATAGCTTGCTAGAGTTTACCAAAAATATTATAGGCCCATTCTAATCTTACTTCATATAATTTTATCATAGAGCAATGAGTTAAATTCTGAATGATAACGGTTATTCATAAAAACTGTCTTCTATTAAATAAAAGCTATAACACCCCCACTTTAGCCTTATCTAATAATAAATCTAATAAATAGACGAACAAATGAAAGATTAAGAATTTAAGGCGCTATTTCAATACAAGTGTTTCCTTTTTACTGCGTTTTACATAATATCATTGAGTAAAACGATGCGTTGTACCCTGATAAAGTTTTTATTCATCTGAAATTTTTCATTCCAAAATTATTAGCTATTCGAGTCGTTCTTTAGGACAGTTAAATTAAAAAGAACATGCAAAAAACAGCCTAATACGAAAGAATTCGATTCAAGTTTGACAGATTTTTCTTTCCTAAAAAAAATGTTTTTTTTGTGAATTATGTACGATATTAGTGCAATTTTGCAAAATTGTTCACGCTAATACTACGCAACATATGTGGTCGTGTCAAACTAAAATGTTATGGTAATTTGACATCGTAATATATTCAGCCGATTTTTCATCGCGTAAGTAGCAAATAGAGCAGATATGATTTTATTAGCAAATTTTATCGCATACAGTAATCAGTGATGACCTCCAATCCCAACATGGCGCATCAATTGCTTCTTCTCTCTTTCACGTAGATTGGAAATGCAAATAAAAATATATAAAATAGTTTCATCATGATCATTTCAAAATCATAGATAATTTAATGTAAAAGATAAAATGAGAATTAGGTGAACACATGATATAGTTAAATGCGACAGTAGTCGGGAATATATTGTGATTATCGTGATCATCATCGGGATAATGATATAATCGGGGTAAGATATATTTTCACGATTTTTTTTAATGTGTAAGCAGATGTGTCAATTTATTATTATAATAAATATTTTGGGTGGCGTGGTAGCATAAGGCTATCCACCAGTGATGTTCTAGCCTGCAAAACTTCATGGGATACCGAATAGTGGTTAGGTATAGGGAAAGAATGTGGCCCCTAGGGGCCGTATTTAAATTACGAGAGGCTATTTCGGCTTTATTCTATCCCTTCCTCCCCTTTATAAGAACCCTTAAGTAAGAACCCTCCTTTTTATGCAATTATCGGCGAATTTATCCAACGAGGACCTATAACTACGGTCTGGTAAAAATAATAGCATTGAGGCAGCGCTCTCGTGCTCATCAGTCATATGAAACATTAATAAGTAGAATCGCTCTATCCATAGGTAGTCACCACGAAAATTTATGCAGGGGTTGAAATAATCCTATAATAAACCTTAAGTGATATTTTTATTAGCTCCCACCCTCAAAAGAAAATGTAATGAAAGGCCCTCGTTCCAAAAACCTGTTATAACTAAAGGACAGCCCTCAAGCCCTGCCGTATGAATTCCATACGCCTTAACAGAGAGCTCTAACCTCACTCACCACAACCGTGCTTCGGGTTTTCTACTCTCATGTGCAGAAGAATGTTCTGGGCATTATGTGAATAAATATTGCCTTAGAACGTGTGCGTATGCGAAGTAAAATTCAAACGCTCCAGCGTGCCTGGGACTTTTTCCTACTTCACCACAAAATCCCTCTATCTGGAAACTTCCGATTGGGTGGGAGGGTAAAAAGATAACTCAGAAGATATCATCACGTTTTCCTTTCTTTCCCCAAGCACACGCACACAACGAATAAAACACTTAACGCAACATCCTAACCAGCGAGGACAGCTTTCCTTTCTTGCACAATATATTCCCTTAGGGGAAACGGGGCAATGAAGTCTGGAGGGATCGCCTCGGGGCTTTCCAGCTGATCCCTACAATCCCACTTTCCCTGACCCCTTAAAGCTTGAGTATTTTCTTTCGACACTCACTTTCGATCCTTTTTTTATCCTCCATAGCGGGAAACACGTTGGTGGAATAGTTTCCCACTACATCCCACATTATACGTAGGTCCATGTTTAAATACGTGCACTTCGCCGATTCCGTAAAACAGTCGAATTCCGCCAGAGACGATTGAAATTTCCCTTGTTAACTTTTCGGTCGAAAGGTGGACAAGGGCTCAATGGTCTCGTCAGTCACTTTAAGTGAACTAAAGACCAACCAAGAGTAAGTTTAAAGCTTACCAAGAGTAAGTTTACCATTTAAATAGGCAGATCACACACATGGAGTCGAAGGAAATGTACTAATTTTGGACGGAAGGCTTGCGATAAATCCAATCGATTCCAGATTCAAAAATCCAGTTACTTTCGAACTTTCAATCTCGATGATCATCCGATTCGATCACATGATAAACTTTAGATTATATTTCTATTTTGTAAGATTTTTTCCTCCTATAAACTTTCTTCCCATATCGGACAAATTAAACCATGCGGATGAAAGACGATCGCCCGTGAAAAACCACCATAAGAGAACACAAGGCCTCATAAAATGATCAAGTAATTTGGGATGGGGCTCCATGGAGACTTTAAGATTCATTAATGAATTAAATATGTTAAAAAGGTTTTCATTGGGCGATTGTACTTGAACATGGGAGGGGGGGATCAGATTCACATTGAGTGGGCAGGTGGGGCATGAGTTGCAAAGTTGAGAGGGATATCTAACGGAAGAGAGGAACTCAAGGATCGTTTCATCCAAAAGTAATTACTAAAAAAAACTTTAGAAGGGGAACACACTAGCAAATTCATGCATATCTCCTCGTTATAGATTCCATCCACTACATTTTCATGGTTGGTGTCCCAACAGCGTCTGCCAAGCGACCGAGCGGCGGATCATGGGTCATCATGTAGATGCAGATAAATAGAGAAGCGCTTTCCGTTTTCAAAATTAAATCCCGAAGGGTGTTTTGTATATGTAGCAGGTATAGCACATATATGTCGACTGGAGAGTTCCGTGTTTAAATCAGGGAAGAAGCAGGGTAAGCCAGGAAAAAAACTAAACAAGAGCCTGCCTGTCTGTCACTCTCGATTTGTCTGATTGACTAGAGGAGAATGTATTAGTTGACTCGGAATATATCATTCAAAAGTCGCAAGTCAGCGTACGAGGAGAATTCTACCATCACAAGCATTCAAAGAAACCCAGAGAACATGCAGTTCTCAAATAATCATGCGCAGTGTTTGGGCTCTTTATTTTGTTTATTTAAAAAGAAAGCATTTGAAAAGGCCCCTTTCTCCACGGTGGACACATTTAGACGAAACCATTCAAATGCATAAATATAGTCGAGGCAGTATGGCATACGGAAAGAATTGTTTACGGCTTCCTTCTCCAACGGCACGCCATATGCGGCAAGTTCTATAGATACCCACTCATTTATCGCTTGTTATTTTTATTCGATGGCCACCTCCTCTTCACAGCTTTCTATATATCTCTATGACGCTCCTTTTGAGTTACTTCAAGGTCCTCACAACCATCACGAAATCATTAACGAATAACGCTGCTCATCCCGGCTAAAATAGCGCATTTCATGAAATGTAGAAATCATTGTAATTCACCGAACGCTCTGGGAGTAAAATTCACATCAAGCATCAAAGACAAAAACGTTTATATAATGGTGCAAAATAGTTGATCATTAAGAGCGCGGCAAAATATTTAAATGCATTCACTACATCTAGGTATACGTTAACATTCGAGTCTTGGAATGAGACTGTCTGAGAACATTTTTCTAATTATCACACGAAAACTTAGATACCTACATAATTTAATGAATCCATTGAAAAATTCTTTTATGTAAGGCGCACTTTAGCTGAGCTCAGGCAGCATTACGCCGAAATCAGTCATTTTTGGCGAATATAAACCGCAAATATCTTGTCCACATGCGGTGATGTAGCCAGGGGAGCTAGTGAGCAGTCCCCCTCCCCCTCCTGAAATTATACTTCCGCAGGAATTATCGACTAGCTGAGTAGGCAATATTGTTAACATCTTGCAAAGTGCAATTTTTAATTGTACTTTGAAAAACACAAAGAAAATATCAATCAAACCAGCATCTATAAAGAATTTAAACGGAAAAAATTCTTCATACTAAGTGCGCCCTCTCTCCCTCCCAACCCACTCTATCCTCCGCTCCCCAAAAACCAATTTCTAGTTATAAAAACCGAGTATAAGGAATTTGTATTAGATCTAAAGCCTGTAGTTTCTTTGCAGTCAAATTTTCTAAATAAAAACATGGTTTTAACGTGAACAACAGGGATTAGTGATAAGGTCAAAACAATGCGAATAATTCAGAAATTGAATTTCTTTAGCTCGGGGAGTTTTACCAGCATTCGTTTTGAAGGGAAATGTACTAGCTTAATATACTATTGTAGAAATTAATATCATATTTTTGTTTATTGCAGAAAATAAAATCAGAATAGGGTTTTTATTACCCCTTCGTTGGGAAAATTGTTGCAACATGGGTAATCCGACTGGCTATTTCATCGCAATTAAAATATCATTTCTACTATACTTCGAACTGTAGTACTGCCTTTTTCGCCTCGTGACTCTCTTTTATGGATAAACAGAAAAGTACAAATTCACCTTTATGCAAATAAAATAATATATATTTGCTGCACTCGCCGAAATCAAGAAGAATTAATAAAAATAGAGCTTAAAAATTGATCCAGGAATTTTTTGCACAGTAAGTTCATTCGGGTTACTGAAATTTTCATAAAATTTGTTCGAGCCCAGTCATGTTCATTTAATCATGTTGCAGAAAATTAAATTGCTTTAATTAACCTTAGGTACTTTCATTTACAACTGACTGTGAATTAGGAGTGCAATAGAATTGGGTTAAATGGTGCGGGATAAAAATGGTGAAAGCCCTTCTTGAAAATCGTTTATTTCTATAGAATATTCCTGCATCTATTTTTTTTCTCTTTAAATTTTTTGAGGTTCAAATCAGTAATGATTTTTTGGATGCGGCTATTTTTAGCATACCATTTTTATCATTATTGAATGTAATTGAGTTTATTTAACACAATTTTCATTTAGAAACAATTTCGAGTTTTTTGGAATCCATTATTTTTTTAAATCCCTGGATAGGGATGATTTTTTGGTATCGGGGTGGATACCACTCATTAGCGCTGCAGAATTGAGTGTGTCAATTGGTTTATAATTAGGACTTGAATGTCACAACTCTTCAGAAGTGTGGATAAATAAAGACACCTGAAGGAGGCATGATGAATGAATGTGATTAGATGTCTTTGGTATAAGTTGCCAAATAGTGTTTCAAAGAGAAAGAAACCGGAGAAAGTTTTGCCGGAAACGAAGCTGGAAAAATAGGTACCGTGGAGATCGCACTGGTCAACGTTTACACACCTAAAACCGGCTACAAAGACGAAAAAGTGAACGATGAGACGGGAAATGAAACGAAAGAGGGATTCGGTCGATATTGTTATGCTGTCGATGAATATTATTTCAGAAAAAAATCCCGATCCAAAAAAAAACACATGCGGGGAAAATATAACGGGAAGATCTCAGGGGACATGAGATGTTTACCAGATTCGACTACATTCTTGTCAAACAGAAATTCATGAATCAAGTACTGTTAAACCTATTAAGGAGATTAGTCACATAATTATACTAATTTAAAGTCAATTTACCACCCAGAAACCACCAGAAACTGAATAAAAATATGGAGAAAGACTAGAAGGTAGAAAAAGTGAGGGAAACAGAAAAAAGGAAGCCAATATAGGGGGTTGTAGAGAAATAAATAGAGAATAAAAGCAATACATAAGATCGATTTAAGAAGGATGTCTAGGTATTAATATTGGGGTATTAACATCCACAAGAGAAGCAGTTGGAAGGAGAAATACTGTTCAATTTTACCTACTGGACAAAGCATTTTGATGGACATTGGAGGATATTATAGTTTATGAGTATTCCTCATCTCTGAGAGAAATCCGAAGTATCTTTGATATGAATTCCATAGCTTTATGATTACTTAGGGTATCATAGATTGAAATATTGTAAATTCAAATTTCCCTTGTTTTCCCCGAAATTGATCGCACACTTCCAGTATTCACCTTTTATCTCATTTCCAGCAAAAAAATCAGCAAAATAATATATCGAGCTAAAGATATTGAAAATTTGAATGAAACTGCACTGGATGCAAGGAAGGAAATGCACTGGATCTTAAGATCGGGAAAACGAGCAATATATTCCTACAGTAAGTACAGTAGCGCGGTAGCTCGGTGGGTAAGATAGTGACAGGATCTCAAATTCTGGTTAATTCTTTCGATAATCAGGTGCATCTTAAATAAAAGAGGCGCATTTTTTTGGTAGCTAGAACTACGTGGGAAACTGACTGGCGGCAGAAGGAGAGGATATAGCTTCCCCCCTCCCCGCCCCCCAACCGGAATGTTGTGGATTTCCCTCGCCCCTGCTCTTGAGCGCAACACTATCGTCTTCGCAATGGTAAACGAGAAACGAAACTTTGTAGAAAAATTGGAGTCTGCAAAATAAAGGCATCGAGGCTCATCCTTTTCCTCGAGGAAGAGAATAAATCGTCTGTCAGTGGCTCAAGCTCATCCCATTCATCTTATTCCCATTGTGGTATCTCTTCCAGTTTTAGCAGTGCGGGTTCCTCCATGTCAGAGGAGATGTAAGCAATGTGTTAAAAAAATTGCTAATTCGTGAATACCAGTACTTCACTTTTAGGTTCACACGCGAGTTTTTTTATGAGTCTACAGCGTTCGTAGCGGCGGATCGCGTTCTAGGACAGTATTTTTCCATACCCCCGAAACTGATTTCTTCTGAATTTTTTTCCCTTAGTAGTAAAATGCATGACTCTCCGGTAATTCGACAAGCCACGGTGGGGCTATTTTCTCCAACTACACTGAGGAAAACGGCGTGCCGCTTTGCCCGATCTTATATTGTTTACGGAAAAATATCATGTGACAAATTAAGAATTCAGAAAAAAAAATATGGCTCAAGTTAAGACTGAACCATAAAATTTTGCGTAAAACGTTTCACCGGCAAGTCAAAATTTTATGAAATATATTTTGAATATTATGCGTATTATTTTTCAAAAAAATTATCTTTTCCTGTTTATAGACACTATCAGAGGTATCTAAGTGCTAGCTCGTTACCGCAATTTGAGTGGTATTAGATGGTGAAAAATCGCAGGTGATTTTGAATGCTCCTTTTTTACCGTAAGGACGTAATCATTTCCTCCCGAACAGGGTATTGTTGTAACGAGAAGGTTGAAGACTCCGCGAGCATCGAGGTGACCCTTCCTTGTGTATACTAAATTGTGAGACGTTGCGTCAAAAAATTTGCAGACAAAATCGCATATATCATTCATTACAATACTTCACGTTTATCTCCCAAGACAAATTTCCTCAATTAATATTACGAATAGCTGGCATTTTCACTTCTAAAACTATTTTAGTTCGGTACAGTAGCTTTCCAAACCCTAATTACATGATATTTTCATTCATTTATCCTTCTATCGAAAATTTAAAAAAAAAACAGTTAAATTTTTCTGTATTCAATGTTATTTCACTGGCGTCCTAACAATATTTTTATAGTTCCCTCTTAATTTGTTCTAGTATTTGTCCCCTTGGTCCCCAGGATACCCCTCTTGATAATTCATCTATTTTCTATTCTACCCTAGCAAATAAATTAATCATCTGGAAGTGTCTAAATAACCTTAGCATTATCTCGTCCTTTTATTTATTTCAGCCAACTTACATAATTACATAATTTACTGTTTTTATACCCCTGTGTATGCCGTAATAATAAAAAAATGAACCCCGTTTCTTAATATGAGAAAGGCATGGCTTGATTTTCTCCGAAGAAGGCGAAAAATAACTTTTACAAAAAAACCTTTTTCTCATATGAACCCCAAGGTGTGAAAACGTAGCTTTGAATTTGATCTGTTAAAAGAGGTGTAAATTCAACTTTGCCCGATGAATGGAAAATAGAAGTAGCTAAAGAAAATGTAATCGCTCTGAAACATTTGAATCCGTAAACTTCCTCGGAGGGTGTTGCTGGTACCTATTATCTCGGAGCGTCCGAGGAGGTAAAGGGATTTTGGGGAACTCCACAACCGTTGCCCACCGCAACGGCACGGAGTGACTCGCGTTGTATTTTAGGACGGGAACACCAGCGTTCAACTTCCCCGTCGTGGCTTGTAATTTGAACGAGAGTTCAAGCGCCTCAGAGGCACAACTCTCGCCGACGAGAGAGTTCAGAATGGTTCCGAATTTCCTAAACTGATCAGAGCGAAATCTAAAAATCTATTCAATGCACTAAGTATCCGCGATTCAAGTTGCTACCATGTTTATGCTACAATGGGTTAAGGCAATTCAAAATTTACTTCAATGGCGCGGAACATCATTTGAAACAGAGTCAGTTAGAGGAATGCATAATCCCCTCATCTCCGTCATTTCATTCCAACAGTGGGTTGAATTTCCTAACATGTATCCTGCTCTTAATTCATCTTACTGAAGTCCCGGAACTAGGGGAAAATATTTCGGCATTGCCTATAATTCGGCAAAAAAATTACCGCACTCATAGAAGTTAAAGACTTTAACAAAAATAATCGCATTCCCGATTTCTTTCTGCATGATCTTGAACAAGGCGAAATGGAAATTAACTGTCAGTTGAACTTTACATGATGAAGTAGTATGTATAGTATGTATTGTGACCAGAAAATTTCAGTTATCTACTGTGGGTACCTACACTATGAAAATTGCTGTCGGATAGTGTTTTACTTTAATTTCATTCCATTTCATTCAGGACTACTGTCTGATAGAATTTTATTCAATGTTCTCCATAGGCGCATTGCAAGTAAATAGGTATTTAGTATCACATACGACTATTACCAAAAAATAATATTTTCGCACTTAAGTCCCATACCCCTGAAGCAAATAGAAATTTTGAAAATTATAAGTTGTCCTGTCACGTGAGAGGTATAGTTTCCACGCATGCATTTAATATCCGCCCTTGAGAAAACTAACCCCATTGCAGCAGGAACCAATAAATCCTTACGGTTAAGCTCCATGAAATGAATTATAGAGCAGAGGATGAAACCCCTAATTTAAACTCTAGCTAGCGAACACAGATACACAGGGGGAATGAATTTCTACCCTCCTTTCCATTCCCTTTCCTGCTGGTCTCATTTTCTATCAACTTTCTCTATCTAAAGGCATAATAAACCACTCCACCTCCCTCCACTCTTATCCCCTTTAATCAAACATAAAATATATTCCTCAATGTTTCCAATGCGGTGCACGGGGTTTAAACAAATATCCTGCTTCCCCTTCTCTTATAGAAATTTTCATTTTTAATTTTCCCGGCCTATTTTATCCTCTTAATTTTTCTTAATATGAAGTACATATATATATATTTACTAACTCCCCAATTTCTACGCAACAAGCCTTTAAAAACAGACATTCAAAAGGCCTATCTTCCGCATGAAATAACGGTTTCCTGGGTGATAAAACTATTGACCTTAGTTCACGAATATGTCAATGTGAAAGTCAAAAATTAGCTCCGAATCATTATATTCGAAAAAGATCAAGCTCAAACTTCCGGTATACTGTAAATCTATCCGAGAAACAATGTGCTTCTATGTAAGGCACACTTTATCCGCACAAATAAAGCCAAGAATTGATCTCTTTTGGACGGACACCGTTAGTCATAGAAATAGGAGAGTGATCGCTACAAAAACATTATGAAAATAAATCAGCAAAAAATACACATTCCTACAGAAAAGAGGTACATAATCATTACTTGCAGATAGCGGAGGAGTTAATTATGAATTTTTTGCTTGATTCTATTTAGTACATTCTTAACTTCTGCACATTAATACTATATAAACCATATCCTTTATAACAAGCTTATTTTATGTAATTTCCACTTCAAATAATTTCACATTATTTATGGAATGTTTAGCAAAATATGTTAGAGTATATGACGTAATGAAAAGGCGTGTGAATCCCGGCAGAAAGTTTGTCGGTAGCACGTAGAAGAGAGATACAAAAAAGATACAATACTGTGATTTTTACTGACATAAATTTTTTTTGTCAGTAAAAATCACAGTGCGTAAAATTTTATTCATCCCTTAATTATTGCATGGCAGCAAAACTTGAGTATACCACAGCAAGCATAAATACTAACTAATTCCGGTGGGTTTAGAGTAGGTACATGAGGATTGTTTTTGGTAAAAAAAAGGAAAAATAAGGAGGAAAAGGAATCGGCTGTGAAAGAAAGAATGTGGATTGGGTGAATCGGTGATAGACAAGTATAAGAGAAGTTGGCTCGCTCGTTTGGTCCTTATGTATACACACGAGAGCATAAAAAATGGTTTGAGAGCAAACGGGAGCTAGAGAAAGTCATAGCTGAAGGTGGTGAAAGAGATTCTCAAGAAAAGAAATATTTTTTCTCTTTCTACTTGTCTCATTGAAAATCGCTTACTAGCGACTACGTAAATGTATTGGGATGCATGTGCATTACATGCATGCACATTACAAACATGTATGCATTACATAAAAAATATTACATACCATATGTAATATTTTTTCTCTCATGAACGGATGCATGCTTGGAAACAATAATCGGTATCGATACATCGAAAGTTCGATGAAACAACCACTGCAATTTTAACATATAATCAATCGGTACCTTAATCGGATCCGATTAATAATATTTTATTTACCGGTGCCGGTACATAATTACTGAGAAAAACCTAGGTCTACCTGCTCTAGGTTCTATCGTTATCTCGTATTCTCCTATCGTTAGGTATCGTTACCTCGATCTCTCGTCCTAGGTTAAGTTATCACGGTTTCATTACTACATTTTCAAATAAATATCATAGAACCGTACCGATACCTAGGTACCGAGAATTACTAAGAGTTCTTATCATAGGTACTGGTACCAAATTTTCATCTCCACGCATTATTTCAACACATGTTTAAGTGAGATGTCAGAGGAGAAAGGAGTTCGCGAAGATAGTGAAAAAGTGGAAGAAATTACATTAAACTGTTTGAAACTCACGACATATCCTTAATTGCGACTGACTGATTTTTTTCTGGAAGTATAAAGAAGGAGCAGTAGGTAACAGCCAATGTTAAAATTTAAAAAAACAGTAGGACTTCTCATAGCTTTAATTTATTTACATGCATAATTTAATGCATTTATTATCCTTTCAGACGAATAAAAACATTACTCACGTCTAAAGAAGCATTGGTTCCCTAAAAAACCTAGCGATATGAAGAAGAAAGTGAATAAAAGAGATTACCGGAATTAAGGGATCTATGATCGAAAGCTAGCTAGCTGGACGGATTTCCTTCGCAGATATGTTAATGAAAGCGAAAGAGCGTTGTACTCACCAAAATATTTTCCCAAGGTACGAATGCTTCCGGGCACATATTTTCCCCACAGTTTCCATAACGTTGCGACTCGTTTTAATCCCTCCCTTTCCCCTATTCCCCCCCCCCTTTCTTCCTCGAGCTGCTGCCCTGGAGCTCGTACAACGAATGCGCACGAATTACCTGTGAAATATGAGCGAAAGGCGAAGTAAACGCTTGAATGTTAAATGGGAACGAGACGCGCCTCGGTCCTCAGAGGGACGATTTAGCTTCAGAGTCCGCTGAAAAAAAAACATAATAGGAGAACAAAACTTTTGCAGGCGCGTGAAAAGTTACTTAGAAATGAAAAGTGGAGAAAGAGCCAGACGAAATAAGAAAGAGAGGGGTCAAAATGGACGACAAGCTTGCTCTTTCAATGCAGAGACCGGAAACGAAAAGGGGCATGGGTATATACGACAGATGAAGCAAGAAGAGCGAGAGACCGGAAAGGAATTCGTATCATCCGAGCGCATTGAAAGACAACGGCAGGATGAGGGGGGGGTGAAGAAGGGAGGAGGGAGAGAGAGGAAGAAAGATAAAAAATGGAACAGAAATTGAAATTTTAGGAAACAGGAAGTTAAGAAAGGGAGAGAGAGATGAGTTTTGTACGTGTCAGAGCGTAAGAGCGGGCAGGTGCTCTAAAAGAGCCTAAGAATAAATACACAGAGCGGGAAAATAAATACAACAACAGGAGAATTCATCCGTCACTAGGGGAAATTGTGTGTGAAAGCGTTAACGAATAAAGTAGGATGGCCACCTCTCTAGTCACGCAGAAGACAAAACAAAACAAGTGCCGTTCCCACAAGTAATAATCAAGGCTCAATAGTCCATTATCTCCTGATTCAAACATTATTTTTGCGTTCCTCTTAAGTAAACTGTAATGGAATTCAAAATTTGAAGGCCAAAAAGATCCCATCAATGAATAATTGGGGCTCTGATAGCCAATTATGAATAACAACCAATTCAATTAGCGATATGAAATGATTGCTGACCAAGTGAATGGGAACACGAGAAAGGTTGAGGGAAT
>LYUA01000740.1:225723-236751 GCA_002093875.1 Calopteryx splendens
GGGGGGGAAGAGGGGTACAAAACATGTCGTGCTTTCCTTTTCGGACGAAAAAATGTTTTTGAATGAAGCTACATTGTCGAAGCCCTGTGCGGCCGACCTAAATGGAGGAGGCAACGATGCCGACAAATGATGGGGATCAAGGGTGAGTTTTCGGAGAGAGATTTTATTCTATGCCTGCCCACCTTTTACCCTACAAGCCGCCACAACGGTGTTCGACAAGAGTTCTAAATCACCAGTAACTAGAGAAACCAGTGATTTTATCACTCATTGGGGAACGCTAATTTTTTTAAGAACAAATTTGGTGCGAAATTGATGTAATAGAACTATACAGCCAATGCTGATTTCGAAAAACTTCATCCCGCATGGGAAGAATCTTTGCCTTCCTCATTTACGCATTTTTTGTGTGAACTAATTCAATCGGAGGTGAGGTGGAAGCTGTGGTGAACGTTCAGAGCGCACGGGAATCGAATTTAATTTTTATTTGATGCCTCATACCTACAGAAAGTAGTTATGACCTTTCCTGCTAGGCAGAGAGCTAGATAGTGCTACCTAGCGTTTCCCGAGACTGGGGGAGCAGCAGACACAGATTGACAGAGTAGCACACTTGGCGTGCACAGAAAGCTATCTCCCGTCGAGGCTGGGTTTCATTCAAATGCGGGAGGGGCAATGAATTCATTGGAGCGCGAGGATAATCTCCCGTTTCAGCTGAAAGGAAGGGAATTTGAGTGTACGAAGGAATAGAAAGAATACTATTCTCACAGCCTTATCCCTGGATTATCTATCCCCGGGGAAAGATCGCAATAGGGAATTACTGTATTTGCGTATACTAACTGCCATTTCCGTTGCGACAACCAAACGAGCATTTCGAACCCTAGCCAAAATATTTTTTTCGTTATTTCATTTTGCCTAGAAATGGTGCAATTTTTCCCTAGCCCATAATCGCTTGTTTCCAGTGACCCACAACGAGTACATAAATGGTTTCATTGTGAGTTATTAAATAATATCTACATTTCAACACGTGTCTGTCCGGATGGACCTTTCTACATTTCCTTCCACCTCAGAGTAAAGCTTTGTATTTAAAATGCCAGACCCCAAATGTCTTTGTCAATCTCATTATATGGAATATCCAATTCAGTAGACATTACATTTGAAATTAGTATTCACAAGTGTGGTGTGTAGTTAACAACTGTAATATTCTATTCTGAATCCTTTTCAAATTACAAATATTTCAGCTTCCTCATTGAAAAAATGTTTGACCTAGATGAATCGGTTTATACTTTTACGAAACTACCAGTATACTATAATAAAATTTCACATTATAAAATGTTTAATGCAACATGGAGTAATCTTGCAAATTTGGACGGCGAAGTATGTCATCCCATTGCTGATTCTCATGTCGTTGGTTTTTCATAATTTATAACCGAAAGTAACAGCTTGACCATCAGAAAGAGCTACGCTATTAATTTAATGTTATAGCTATTTTTAAAGCACATAGGTACTATAATACCCACATAGGTATTATGTTTCTAGGTGCTTACGACTAGAGAAAGTAATAATGACGTTTTTTGACGAAATTTTTATACCATAGTATAACGTATGAAATGCCTTATAATTTGTGAAAACTGAATTCTACTGAGTAACTTAAATTATTAACCATTGGCTTGTAGACTACACATTCATGTGACAGAAAAAAAATTGTTACTTAGTTAAATCAAAAATTGAACCAAAGAAAATGGAAGGTGAAAATAAAATAGAACAATCCTAACCTTTCTATAAATTCCCCTATCACGGATTTTTTTCGAAAACGTTTTCTAAATTCTAAATATGAAAAAAAATATTTTATTCCGTGAATTTTGCTTCATGAGATGGCATCACCAGCATATTTTATTTTGGTGTCAACGCTATTAATGGTGATGTCAAAATTTTAAAATATTGAACAGCTTTTTTCACAGATAAACTACCTTGTTTTTTTTAATCTTATGACAATTTCTAACAACCATAGAGAAAACTTCATAATTTACAGTTTTACTAAACAAACTCTGCGACCGAATTCATTCTAAATTTGTATTAACGCAGATTTCACAAAATATAATTATTTAAAGGTACCATGTATTTTGTTTAAATGTTCTATAGACATTTGTTTCTCTCATGTCACTGCAAAATGAAGTTTCAAAATATATCTTGCGCCAAGATACTGTAAAAATATTTTTCTACACTATGTAAAATGGCTTTCCTATGTAAAATGGCAACCTTAAGAGTATTAAATACTTATCTATATTATACGTAGGTACATAGAATAGTAAACGAAAAAATCACATATATTACCCCTTCAAGTTGATTGCGGTGGTGGTTTGAACCACAGTCGCACTGAAAGCTGTGAAGATTAGAACCTGCTATTGCTTTATTTGAAAGATTTCATTTCCGACGCAGAGCATGAATTAGCACCGAACGTCAAAAATAATTCCGCAAGCCACAAGTTGCAAGCAAGAAAAAAAACAACGGGTCAAGCTCTCTCCGATTTCACGTAAAAAAAATTACGGGCACGCCTGCATGTGGCACCTGCACCGATTCGGAGCGCCTCGTCCACGAAAGTGAATAAATTTAAAATGAGAAAATTCACGGTGCTTAATGCACCTCCGCGTACGGCGATAGTCGGTATCAAATAGCCGCGACTCGATTTCATTGGCGCCGCAACCGGACGCCGTTCACTATATGCGTGGAAATGTTTTTTTTTCAGATAACCTCGATGTAGAGGGAGGAAGGGGGCCCTTTGAAGGGTTAGTCGAAAAATAACGAAAGGGATAAGAACGGCGTGATGGATCGAGCTCGGCGAGAGTCTTTTGTTTTGCCATCCACCCTGTCGCGTCCCGTTATTCCGCTCCAGATGTCAACGGGGTCGTTGGCATCCTGTTTAATCCAGTCGCGGCGACGGGGACAAATAGCGAAGGGCGGGAAAAAACAATTATGCTGCGGAACATCCAGGGGGTGGATTTGCATCGAAAAACACCGAACCACCCACCGACCGCCCTCACGAAACACAGCCTTTACTCTTAGGTATATGATTTTCGTGTGAAAGAGAGTATTCCAGCATCCGCAAAAAAAAAAACCGTATAACCCAAGTTCCGAGTATTAATACCACGACACTGCAGTCATTCCGGTGCCAATGTTACACTAGCATCTTACAAAATTTATGACGCATGTGTATAGAGATATGTATATATTTCCATTTACATCTTGTATACACACATACACATATACACATATAATGCTTTTTCCCAGCCCGTCTAGCTATGAGCATGATCTGATTGGATATCGCTGCGATTTTTCTATAATTTCACTCCAGTAATAAAATCAGTTTCCATCGGGAAAATTCTCTTTATGCCTACGTTAGAAAAATAATAGACTATTGACTATCAAATTAATAATTTACTTAAAAAAATGAAGGTGAACTATCAACTGCCAGAGAATTCATTCACTGTAGCTTTTCCCTAAAGGAACTCAACAGTTTTTTTTAAATATAAACTGAGCCATCTCTGCGAGATCAATCGTATAAAGCGAACGCCTGTTAGCCCAAAGCTCCAATCTCCTGCAAATTCTTATAAAAAAACCGTTAATGTTACAGGGCTATTAGGTTAACTAGTATGGAAGCCTCTACAGCCACGAAAAGATCTAGCCAGAAAAATAATTTTAGAAAGGTCGGGATATATTGTCTCTACTTCCTATACAGAAGAATTCATTGAAAGGCTATACTTACCTGGAAAAATAACCACCCGTGTGAAATAGGAGAAATATAATGAAGAAGTGATTCATTTAAGTGCTTGTTTTCTCCTCGAACAACTATAAGAATTACCTCCTTAAGTTAAACAAGGCTTAGTTATGAAAATAATGAATTTTCTCTGAAGATACTTCTCACTTCGTGAAGAGCTTATGCTTAATGCATTTCCATTAAAATGAAATGATGAACGAATTACTATTATTAAGAGTAGTCTTCCCATCAAGTTTGATTTTCGATTGACCCAAGGAATTAGCTCTACTAAACTTCTAAGCCCCAAATACACGACCTAAAATTCACTGATGCTCTACATTGCAATAAACCGTTTATAAACTCTACGTACTTTCTACACCTCTCCATTCCTTTCAACTTGCCTAATTAGAGGAACATAATAGGAGAGCATGAATAATGAGGATCTAAGCTCGTTGAAAATATCCTCATTTTACACCTGAGCATCTTCGAAAGATGTCTCCAAATTTTTTAGATGGGAAATTCACAAATATGAGAATTTGTTTACATTTATTCAAAAGGTTGAATCGAATGAAAAACACGGGAAGTATAAAATAAAAATCGCTTCTATAGGATCTCTGTACGCTCACGATCCATAGTCTCCGAGACTCATTCCGTCGTAGGGAAGGCCTATGGCCTTCCCAGGCAGTTTTCGAGCAGCTATGACTTCCCGCAGTCAGTTCCATTTGGCAAGGTTGCCCACCGGTGCATGCATAATGCCCTCTTTATATAAAATCTACCCAGGAGCATGCTCATCAGGTATTTTTGCAACCTCCATATTGCACAAGCAGTTACACATAACATAGCTCTGCGAATTAACATTCCCTCAGTTTGCTCTCCGAGTAAATCTTTCCGCATTCTCTCCCTTCCTCCCGCCCAAACTTCTCTTCCCTCATTTAAATTAAAAAACCCTTTCTTTCTTCCATCAAGTCCCCCATACGTTCTTCGCACCGAAACCCATCTCCCTTTCCCCACGCGCGGTGGCCTAAAGATGGGATAGGTATGTGACGCACGAGGGCGAGAGTCCTTCTCAGCCATGCTTTTCCGCGTTGCTCGTAATTATATTATTTCCTTTTGGGTCCTTTCTCCGCCTGCACCCATTTCCGCCCAACTCCCCCGCCCCCTCTCTCCCTCTCTCTCCTTCCTCCTCAAAAACACTTATTCTTCCATCCCCTAAACCCTTATTCCTCCCGGAGAGATGACAGTAAGATTCATCTTTCCCGAGTCTTTGAAGGTAAGAAAGGAAGAGATATACCCAAAGATGAGGAAGGGAACCCACTACTAACGCGACCCTTTAAAAGCAAAGCTCGACTGCTTTCCAGTTTCCCCAACATTCCACGAAAAGCTTTCATTCCCCAGCGCTCCTTACGTTACCGTTTTAACATTAATTCGGCTTCATTATTTCCCGCGGGGATGTTTACCTTCCCGAGATTATTCTTGCTCCAAAGCAATTCCGCACTTATAATAACTGAAGAGAGGTTCTGGCCTACGGATGACCTACGTCGTTTTCGGCGTTGTCATCAATCCAAAATATCTCCACAGCAATGCTTCATCTCCCCCCCTCCACCTCCAACCATGTTCTCCATCACAGAATTTTTGCATGTATCTGTGAATTTCGGGAGCGGTATTGCTGAAGGAAGTGACTGCAACTCCACATTTGATGGGCGCTCCCTCTCTCGCAGCGTATGTTGAGCGACGAAAGGAGCATTGATGAATTAAACATGGGATACTACGAGGTTTACCTTGTGTATTTCAAAATATATTACAAGTAACTTGTTGGTAAATATTTCATTTCCATTTACTTTCACTTTTTTTCTGAACTCACTCTCATGTCTCATCTCTAAAAAAAAACATTCCTATTACCGAAGCAAACCGCTAATACGCTATTCAGTGACGAATTATATGTTGAAATGGTAACATAGCCGCGTATTGAAAATCCCTGCGGGCTGCCGGTTTGATTTTATACCGATGAAATTCTACTCAAACGCAGCAAAAAGATCAGGGTTATTTATATCCTTTTGCAAATAGTTATGCATATCAATATATAGCACTATTTTTAAATTTATTCCCGTAAATTTCCAGAAAGTACAACTTATTACCTTAATAAAATAAGCAATTAAACTAAATAACTTTAATGAAATCGGTTAAATACGGAAAAAGAGATTCAAAATTCGTTTTAACTGAAACACTAGCTTCAGGAATTATTTCAACAGGAAACTGTCACCCCAAGGTTGTCATTAAGAGTAGTACAATTCTGTTCTCCGAAACAAGTAAGGATATTATTTAAGCCGTAATTTCATTCATCCATGATCTCTTTCCAGTACAAGTAATCTCGTACACCACACCTTATTATTACGAACCAGCATAATTCATGTATTCTTGGCCCACCAAAAACGAGAGCACTTCAAGTACTCCGTCCGTCAGATGGAAGATTAAAGTTTGGACCCTTTGAAGTATTTCGTTAAAAGTAAGCTAATGCTGAAGCCACCCTTTCTCCATCATTCGCTGAAAACCCTAACGAAATACACATACAAATACCCTAACTAAAACCTTCCACGAAATTACCCTTCTAACCCTAATGGCGCAAATGACCTCGGCTGTCTGTCGCCTCACATTACAATAACTACTTCTAAAAAAATAACTAAACTAAACTAAAAAGTAAGAGATGGAGTCAGTAGCAATGGAGGGAAGAGATTTGAGGAGAAAGATCTAGTTTGTAGATATAATACAAACCAGCATAAGTATTGTTAACCTGTGATCATAAAATGATTCTCGTTTCATTGGCTCTGCAACATGATGCATCATGCCATCTTCACCCGGAAGATTGCGTATTCATAATTTCCGAACTTGGCGCTCAACCCACGCACAAAGAATTCAATTTTTTCGACCAAATTGTTCAAATTGGATTAGAAATAAGCGTAAAAGGAGGAACTTTCACTTATTTTCTGCTTGGAGCACTAAATAAATTGGCTATTTATTTATTTCTCCAGCATTAGACTTGGCATTTGGAATTCAATTAGATTAATATTGATCTGTTATGACTAAACTCATTTGTGTACCTCGAAATTAAGAACCTCCAATGATACTCGAAACTCATTCGCACCAACAGCTATACCGCGATACATTTCTACCATCAAATATGAGCTGAAGATATATTATTACACGTTAATTATACACTCAAATTATACACGTCATGAGTTACAGCAGCATCTATCAAGGTTAGGTAACACAGGGTCAGAGTCGGAACTTATTTTTTGTTTGCGGAGGAACCATCAAGTTTTGACGTGTTTAGCGAGCCCCATGTCCTCGTGAATGTATGTTATTGCAGACACAACATTTCACCATGCACCCAAGGGCTGTCGTCGAACACCCTAAGGGAGGGGTTGAATATTTTCCGACGGAGGCGCGGCGGCGGTTCCCTTAAGGGGGCGTGGCAAGTTGGTTGGCAACCAAGGCCCACGTGCCCAGCCCGCATCCCTATTGCATAGCGACTTATTGCTTAATTTCCTCTCTCCTCACGTGCGCCTCATTCCGAGTCTCCACCGCACCCGTCGCCTTTCTTTCCGGCGGCCCATGTCCGAGGGGGCGCGGGGCGGGGAGGAGGAGTGGGGGGAGAGAGAGACAGCGGAGTGGGAGGGGAAATGACGTCGTCGTCGCCTCCTTGAAATGCAGCCTGTCGTGCGTCTCTGTATAGAAACGAAGACCTTAGTGAATGAAATGTTGGCAGCTATTTAATTTTCTCTTTTTGTCCTCTCCCAGGCCTAACTAGGTTTCGTCGAATCAAAGAAAAAAGAAGAAACATGTACGGCGACCTTATAAATACGAGGGACCACCCACCCTGAACCACCCAACCCGCCCACGCGTCCGCCGTTCTCAGCTGCCGCCATCGATCGGTATTCCCTTCTTTTCCCATTACACAATCGCCGTCGTCCGCAAAGTGTTTATATCCCATTCCACAGACGCTCCGTCATTTGTTCCCGAAATGAGAGACGGGAATTTTCTCCAGTTATGGCTTCGCGATATTAAATTGCATCATTTTCAATATGCGATATTTCTATAAAATCGCAATTTGATATTGAACCGTCGGGAAATACGATATACGAGCTTTGTGATATTACACGATATCATGAGATGAAGTTTTGATAAAAAAGCACGCAAAGAGAGGGTGGGAATCAACATTTAAACACTTTTTCTCGAAATTCACTCCTCCTCGACTGCGCATGATGTCAAAATGCTTCCCCTCTCGTCTAAGGAATGCGATAATATACAATATAATGCGATATTATGCAATGCGCGTTATCGTGCGATATTATGAGTAATTATTCAACATTCTATATCATGATATAACCTGCGATACCGTCCCATTACACCGCGAAATCAATATATCGACAAATAATTTACACCAAAATGCGATAGGTACTTAAATTCAAATAATGCAGAGCTCCACCTCCAGTTTATATGTATGTTCAGAAAAGTGGTGGTGCTAAAATGGGCCTAAAATATATGTTTTTTTAATCCATTGAATTAGGACGGCACGTTATACAAGTGCTAATGGGGGGCCTTGATAATGGGGCCTCACAACGTGCCCATTATCCCTACTGACGCGCTGCATTTAGCCTAAATACTCCCAACGTTCTTTAATTCTCCGCACTACGGAACCCGCCCCCTTTTCCTAGAGCTGCCACTAATCATTGCATTTGGGTCGCTATATCCGTGATCGCAAACTTCGCTGCAGGCGAAAATTGTGTAACGGGCAGCGATCACGAAAATGCACAAAATAATCCGTGACCGCACCCAGGGTGTTTCAAGAGGATAAGGTCAAACGGGGAGTTGGTCGTCGGGGCGAAGTCAACCGGAGAAAATGAGTTTCTTCAATTCAGTAAGTTTTTTAAATAAAAGCGCAACGAAACTTTTAAAGACAATGAAAATAATTTCAATTAAACCGGTGTGGCTTCATAGGTGTCCATCAAAAATGTACTTCATAAGAATAATAAATTTCTCGCAATGACAAGAGTACTAGCAGTAACCGGACTTCTAAGGTGCTCCAACGGATGAGATTATTTCACACGTTAAACACACGTAGGAGAAATACACCACGTGACAAACAAGATTTGTGGATTCAAACAAGCGATCGTCGAATAAGACGCAAATAGTGTTACTCAAGGTCATTAAAGAATTCGGGTCATTCTAATGCCGACATGTGAGTGATTAATAAGTTAAAAATGACGGATACGACAGATTATTCATCTCTGACTTAAAAGCGGTAGGAAACAGAGTAAAATATCAGTAAAATTTTCGAATATAAACATTGTCCCAATGCCTTGAAGTCGGTTGACCCGTACTGAATCGTCCTGTAAGCATATACGTTAAACAACAGATAAAAATACACTGAAACTGCCTACACTGGATGGCAACTAACAATTTTGCATCATGGATAAACGTTTTTAATTTTGCAAAATTATTTAGGTAGTAATCCACCTCCAACCCCAGTTACTTAAAACCACCTTGTTGAACCATCCTAACTATGACTACATGAAGCAAAATCCCTAAAGGAAACTCATTGTAACTCAAAGCTATACGAGAAACATAGGATTTAATCTGCAAATTTCTGTGATGCTATCACTCCATAGATAGATCCACTCCATTCATCCAAAAACGACTATTTTCGAATATAATAATAATCATTAAACCTTAAAAGTTCTAAAAATTATTCCATGCAGTCTAATATGCACAATTTCTTAAGAACGTAAATTAGAAAAAAAACAATAATTTAATTATTCCTTGCTGGGACAGGATATCCTGTGGTGAAATTTGGGACGCAGGAATAAAAAGGTTAGAAACCACTGCTATAGTTTAGTAGATACGATTTTTAAACTTTAAATAATGTAATCCACGATTAAAGTTTAATTCTATTGTCCAGATTTTGTGAAAAATCGAATAGGGCACAATGTGAAAGGTTTACATTATATCAAGTGACATTTTTTTAGAGGTAATTTATTATACAGAAAATTATATTTTTACTTAAAATTTGCATTATACCCGATCCAACGTTACAGCAATACGGTTTCCGAGTACAGTAAGGTGTCATCTCCAAAAAACATAACCTAATTAGGGTTTGGAGTGGAATTCAATGCATTGATAATTGAAATTCAACTAAGAAGTCGACAAGCTGCTATGGGAAGGGTATAGGATATCTGTGAATTTGTCTTCTGTAATACAAAGCAGGAATCATTTACGAATGAACACTACTTGAGCTAACTTACAATTGGAATTGAATGAGCGATAAAGTCATACTATGCCATCGAAAAAAGAAAGATCAAAGGAGCTAACAACATAACTGTAAATATATCCTAAAGTCTCATTTTTAATGCCTCGGAAATTGAAGAAAAATACATCGTTGCGGTGGCCAGAATTCTCTCTCTTATGTTAATTGCTGTAATCTTCTGCAATGCAGTGGTATTCAATGGAAAAGAAGAGCTCACTTGATTGAAACTTAAGCATTTGGCCACCGTCGAATGAAATTTTATGGGTACATTTTACAAATTGAGCACAATATCAAACCGAATAATTAAAGATTTCTCTAAACAAACAAAAAGAATGGCTTGATTATTAGGGTCACTCAAAGAACGCAGATTGGGTACTAGACTTGAGGAACTTGAAAATATTGCATGAGTTCAAAGCTGACACCGTGACAATAGCCGGAATTTCACATTACGAAACCCAATGGCAATCACATTTACAATTATAAAGAAATAGCCTCACGAGAAACCCAGGTTGAAACTTGCTTTAGATGACAATAAATGAATCGGTCTCACTCGTAAGCCTACCGCCGCTCTATCGGAGTTGTAAAAACATTTCATGTAACTAGCGTGGTTTCAATGGTGCCCCAAAATAGCTACCTACATTTAGATAAAAATGATCTAAAAGACATATCAAAGAAGCAAACCTAACTTCTAATAAAGCGGTTAGCACGAAAAACCTGCAAGTTATGCCATTTTTTGTTGTTAATCCTTAGCCGTTCCTAAATGACATCAAGCTTTAGTTATGATACTATCCGTTTACAAGTTGACTGTTCGCAGTAAACAAATTAAAAAATTAATATAACTCTCCAAGACAAAATCAGTGCCACGGATGTGATATAAAACATTATAACCTCTTTCTACAGCGCAGAAATGTCTGAAAGGGAAGGCTAAAATATATATATGCGAGTATATTGATACATCGGTCATTTTTCGATAAAATCTAAA
>LYUA01000740.1:320194-347374 GCA_002093875.1 Calopteryx splendens
AATGGTACACAGCTTGGGTGAAGCTGAGGGTGCCCAGAGGCATCACCTGGAATTGAGCCCGGGCTCTCCGGTTAGTAGCTCAGTGATCTACCGAGTGGACTACCGTGCCCTCCGCTGTGATAGGGGGAATAAATTTAATTCCTCAGTACAGCTATTTTTTTCAATATAATACAAAATTAAATATTCACAAATGTATAGTTAATGCTAAAATGAACATTAGGTACACATAAGACTTAGAGCCATCTGCTATAATGGATTTATAAAACATAGGTAGGTAGCTATGCATGCATCAGGAAAGATCCATTAATACTCTAAATTTGTAAAAACTTAATTTCAATCCTAACTTAGACAGTCATATTCCTACAATTAATTAAACCATCCATTCCTACAACAGTTTATAATTAATTGAAGTAGGTATTACCTAGGTTTACAAGACCAAAATTAAAGGGTGGCTACAAAAAAGACAGAGATAATGCTTTAACAAAAAACCCCTCTTTTCACAGCGGCTTAGAGCTTTAACATAATACTACTGCTCATAGAAAACTGCAATAATTTTCACATATTATATTAACTTAAGTGTTTTCACTAAGTAAGATTTTTACATTAATATTTCTTGTCTATGATGTGACTAACCATAATTTCTTACTTGTTATCAATAACTTGCTCTAGATAAAATTCTCCAAATATTCCAATTACATATCAAAACAATATGCATGGTGATAACTATATCAATTCCATTTATATTTTTCATGATTTACTATTACACACAAAGTGAACTATTCCATCAATCTTCTGGGTATATTCCAAATATAAAATTCACTGGCCATATATTATACCAAACTTTGCATTAAATATCATCCTTTTCTGTAACCAACAACTCATCTGTGCAGAGCTCATATTCCTCTCCATTTGTAATCCTCATACTTCAGGCTCTTAGACAACTCTACAGGAGAAACTGGTTCAGGGGAGCCTCGGAAGTTTCAGGTATGGAGGACGAAAAGAGAGATGCAGCGGCCCTTGGTGTGGACAAGAGTCACTGGAATAATCGAGGAAGTACGGATAATGTTGGAAAAGTTATCCACTACAGCAGCAGGGCAGCAGATTATGGAATTAATGCTGACAGTGTGGAAGGAAAGGTTGTTCATGAAAGCCATGAGGCCACAGATCAGGAAAAAGAAAACTCCTCAGCTTGGTTTCTCATCAAGAGGCTAGCCGAATGCATGGAAATAAAGAGCCAGACAGTGACACCAGCAGATGGTAAGATATTTTATCAATCATAGCCATTGGGGAACACTCATTGGCAATCTCCCAAGTTAATTCCTTGCCCAATCTTTTGACAATGTATTCAAATGCCCATTTTTTACCCTGTTTTTGTCTTTATCCACAACGATGGGAAGTGGTGAACATAAACCATTCACTAATCATCCAATTAGTTTTAACTATCCCTAAAACTCAACAAATCAAACTTTCCAAGTAGAAAGAAGTGGAGGAAAGTACTCCTTTTTATTTATTACTGTAACTTCACTAATAGACTAATTACTCAAATGCACAATTTTGTAAATTTCATGAAAATGGAATTTTACTTCAATTTGCAGGAATATTACAGTGGCAATTTCTAATCACCAAGTCAACCAATACTTGTAAATTTCTTATGCCTGCATATACATGAATTTTGAACTGAAGTTACTTTTATGTAAGCTAATGTGAATATAAGAAAAGATAAATAATTCTATGAGTCAGTCAATTACCTATGTAAAAGTAATTGTGCTTCATAACAACTGAATAGTTTGGAATACAAAACATGTATCATTAACCCTTTCCAGTCCAACTTTGCACCCACTTGACAGTGGATTTCCTTGCTCCAAGTGAAATGTCTATCAGCTTTTGTCAAAATCCATGCTGTCTGGCAAATCACTTTAAAACTTTTTATTAAAGGTAATTTTACTAACAGCAAGAAATTAAAATAATTTTTAAATGAAATATATGACGAAATGAAACATTGTGAAAAAAATTTCCATAAAAAAAACATAAAATTTAGACCACACTACAAGGATTAGGAAAAACATGTGGACTGGGAAGCGTTAAGCAACAATGAAAAAGTAATGTGCCTTTCTGCTAATTCTAAAAATATGATAAATTTAATATAGTATATGATTAATGACATAACAGCAGAGATAGGCTTCAGCTGTTTCACACTGATTTGTACATGCCAGGCAAAAATTTTCAGAGTTCACCGAGTCCCTAAGCCTCCCAGGTCCAGCATAGTTTATTTTTTAACTGAAGATTTATAAGTGTCACCCATTAGATTTTACCAGCAAAGGATTAACAGAATTAAAAAAGAGGAGATGAAGGCTATGTTAATAATCAAGTCTCAATTTAAAAATATTTCATATGAGGAAATTAAGATTTTCCATGAATATTTCTGCTTTTGATTTGACTAAGAAGGAAAGGAATAAGGAGACTCTGAATCAGTATTTAAAGATTTTGGAATTCATCACTGCATCAAACCCTTAAAACAATGCTCTCTTTAGCGTAAAATGAATCTTATTTACAAATTATACCATTGCAAAACATTTTCAAAAATTATTCATCTTCTTTCCCAGGTAACTCATACTGCCCAACATATTTTGATGGGTGGACATGCTGGAACCAGACAAAAGCTGGAGAAACTGCTTTTATGCCATGTCCCTATTTTCTCATTGGATTTGACCCAAATCGTAAGTAACAAAATGAAGCCATGTGTATCAACTTACCTAGTACATATTGATCTATCAAGTACATATGTTAACCTTGAATGTAATTTTCACTTAAAAAAGCAGATGATTCATATTTTCAAATTTAAGTGGCACAAATAACTAACGTATAGGTAGTTTTAATTCTTATTGATAATGAAGCAATAATAAATTACCATGCATTTTGGGCTGAATTGAATGCTTACAAGATTTTGTACAAAATCCTAGCACATTAACAGAAAGGATAGGTAATTTTTTATACAGAAATTAAGTAATCCAAGAAAACTACATAATAGTATTTTGTCCTCAAATTCAAAACCTCGTATAATGTATTAGTTCTTCACAGTGATTTTTAATGTCATAACCTCATTTTCTTGATCTATTTTCCCATTAATTTAACGAGAGCTAGAAAAGTTCTGTACTGTCTTCTATGTCCTCAAGGGGTTTTCCCCAGGGCAATAAATTCTATCCTATTCTATTCTAATACATATTAATGAACTTTACAAGCCCCAATAAGATCTAGATAATACAGATATGAAGCATGAAAAATGGTGGGAAAAAGTCACTAAAAACATTGCAAAAGCAGAGAAAGGAAAGTAATACACAATGGAATTTTGTTTAAAATATTCTTGAATCAAGAAAAATAATTTGTACATTAATAAGACAGTGAATATAATAAGTACATGTATGTACATGAAAATATTTAGGACAAGCAATTTTCCTGACATGAACTAAAACGGAGATAAAAACCAACCTTGTTGCCTACCACATATTTTATCGTATTTCATATGGAAATGCAGAGGATATCTCATGGAAATTACTTGGTTCAGAAGGAAATATGGTGGAAATTATGTGGACTTCATAACCAAAATTTCACAGATTTCATGTTCGGTTTTTGCCAAATGTCCATCTCAATTTCAATGCATATAAGAGAATGCGGATTCCACTACCTTGTTCCCATTGGGTATCCACAAATATAGCTCAGTTTGAAATTAAAGGAGACGCATGGTAAAAAATCAAATAGACAAAAATATTAACTAATCGATCAGATTTTGAGCAGCAGTATACACACTACATCGGAAACCTTAAAAAAAACTTTTTTTATAGAGAAACATTACAAATTATAAAAAACTAACCAAGAAATTGTTAAAATGTAAATTATGAGTGAAGGGTCACTTCAAGTTTAGACATTATAGCCAACATTTGAACGGTTCCTCCATTTTTAATAAATATGTTCAATGCAAAATTTTACAAAGCTCATATAAATAGTTTTGGATGCCTAAAAATTACCGATCACATAAATGGACACCAATACAAATAGACTTTATGTTCATGAAATATCTTCAGAGAATTTCAAAGAGTGTATATATTAGAAGTCTCAAAGTAAATATTTTCATGGAAATTATGTTCCTCTTTTGTACAAATGAAGGAAGTAAAAATGGTAATTTTTATTTTTCCAGAATATTTCCTATCCTACACCACAAAGATCAGAATTGAGATAAATGAAATCTGTTGGCTAATTTCAGTCTGAAATATGTATAAATATTTTATTCATTTTTAAATTTTCAAAAGTTGAAAAACAAAATTAAAATTAAATGCCGGATCAAAGTCCAAATGACACATAACATATTTGGACTCAACAGGAGTTGATGGATCACCTGATTGTCTGTTAATGATTTAAATATGTTATTGATCTGTAGTTGCACTTTAAAGTAGTCATATGATTTTTTTTAATTAACAAACCTATCCGGCCTATTACCTAACATAATATTTTGTGTATTGTTTGCATCCAAAGTTAATCTGAAAATATAAATACATATGTATTTATATTTTGCTCCTTTCCCATCACAGGCTATGCATTCAGGAAATGCTTGACAAATGGCTCATGGTTTGTTCACCCAGAGACTGGGACATCATGGTCCAACTACACAACCTGTGTAGACATGGATGACTTAAAGGTAGGAGCATAAAATAAATCATAAAAGAATAGCAATAAATCGTCAACGGATTGCATTAAAAAATGTTGTGATTATCTATGCAGAAAATAATGTCCTCATTCTTTTTCAGTTCAGGGTGCTAGTGAATACGCTATACACCATTGGATATTCCATTTCCATTGTTGCATTAGTTATCTCCCTCATCATATTCCTCAGCTTTAAGTGAGTACACTTAGAAATAGTTGTCTGTTACAAAAATACAGAAAATATATTCGCATTCCAAAAAATCTTTAACTCTCATGAAAATCCCTACTAACATATGATATCTTAAGGCATTCAAGTGACCACTGTGGTTTGTCATGAGTGCCAATATTATAGTGAGTTGAACAGTTCAGTTACCCTTTGTGCAACTACAGAGAGCAGGCAAATATCGTTAACCCTTGAGAAGTCGTATTGATGTACTGGGTGCACAATGTGGTGGAGGAGGTAATTTCATCACATCTTCTTCATCTGTTGTGGTACTGACCATACAATGTTTTTGAGTTCCTACCTCATCAGATAATATATGTATCAATTAAAAGTAAGATATTATACAAAAGTTGAACTGGTGCTTGGGATGTATCAAAGTGTCTGGTCATGAATGACAATTTTCCAACTATATTCTAGTGTGTTTATCTATCAATCATCCCCTCCTATTAACCTGTTACAATACTGTAGGCACATATGAAGAGAAGGGCACAGATATGGGACTGTGGTAGAGCAGTTGTACAAAAATGTAGAGGTGTGTTCATTAGAAACCTATCTTAACTTGTAGATTACCATTAATTAATAAATCAAAAATTATTTATGAATAATACCCTTGTTATGTAATTCATTCAAGACTTGTTATATACGTCATGTTAATTAGCATTTCAATAAACACATACTAATTCTTAAAAGACTTGTGCTATTATTTTTTGCTCACATTGTAATTTTTACATAAATCTATACATAAATTTGAATGATTTTTTTTGTTTTTTTGCTACACAAAACTAGTTTTCAATTTAGAGCCACCAACTTTGGTATACTAGGTATCTCACTGCACCCTAATTTAGACCATAAATAGTTTTTGGAAGGGGTTAGTGCCATGGATCAAAGAGACCCCAAATACCTCCCTACAATTTGATTCTCAAAAATAGTGTGTTAATTATACTACTGAGGAACTTAGACCCACCGAAACTTTAAAATGGAATCAGGCTTTGCATCACGAATTTTTTCATGTGCATTATTAACCCCTCAAGCCAAGAGGATAATCAAACGAATACAATCTCATAGATTGGAGAAGATTTAAATGAACATGTGGTTTTGTGTGGATGTTTACTAAAAATTCGTAACTCAAAAATAATAAACTAATATAACTAACGACGGAGAAGACATTACTATCTCTCTCAGTTAACATCAATATTATAGGGACCGAGAAATATTATAATGCAAAAAAATTAAAATATGCAGTGAGCTACTGCAACATAGAGAGTACATTGCTTGATATCATGTAATGTCAGGGTCCCATTGGCTATGTTGCTTGAAACTATCCTGACTGGTTGTGCTGAAGGGGAAGAAACCCTCAATTGGAGAATTTTACTCACTACCACAGATATGTCGTTTGACATCAAGTGTCTAAAATTCTTGATTTTTTCTCGCTGTATCCATAAAGAAAGTGCAAGACCAGTCATTGGCAGTGACTGGAATTAATTTTAAGGAACCCTGTGGTTCACTCAGAGAACTCTTGACACCTGCTCAAGGATAGACGATTCTGAAAATCTCTACCATTTTGCTACCAATGGGAAAACAAAAAAAACTTAGAGGTATATATTATTGTGTTAATAAACTCAAGGAAGTTGGTGATCCCAAGATCAATAATATGTATTAACATTATGTTATGTACCTTGAGCATAAAAAAAAGAATTCATTTATTTCATGAATTTAATCACATGAACTCACATGAAGGAAATATTACTAAAATTAGAATATGAATTATAAGACACAATATAATCCCACGATCTAAACATTCTGATAAATTGGTTTGAATACATAAAATTATATCAGATTGCCTAAAACAACCATAATAGTCAAAAAAAGGTTAATGTGAAAAGATCCCTTTTAGCATTATTGCACTAAGTGCAACAGCTCAGCATATTGTGCTGAAGAAATTGGTGTGACTACTTGAGGGTTAATTGTGAGTTATCCACAGTAAAATTTTACAGTGAGTGAGGGAAAATTTTAGCCTTATACCTCAGTAAATATGTTTTATGCCATGGAATAAGTAAATGCAGACATAGAGGCTAATAACTAACTGATAATAGATAACTATTGTGCAGATGCCCCTCTTATAACAGCACAGAAATATTATTAACAACTGAAGTCCAAGAGTGTGCCATATTTTCCTCATACTCTTCCAAGTTTACTATTTCTCTCTTTATGCCACTTTTTAAGGCCACAGCTATAAAGTACATAGTTCATTCTAAAAGAAATCCATAAGGTTCTTTGACAGTGGTAATCCAAATGAAGTATTACATGAAGCATTGTTTCAAGTCCACCAAATTCAAACCTAAAACCTTATCTGAACTGCTCAATAAAGTGGTCCTATATCTTGATAATGTTTCTTCATTCAATGCAAACCATATATATTACTGTTTGTTGCTCAAAAATTTGGAATGAAAAAGTCTAACTATACCCAAATATATGCAGTATCAATCCAAAAAGCTTCGATTCAAGTTTTTAAAGTGAAAATTCAAAAGTAATCATTCAAGGAAACATATTTCTCATTTTTTTCTTCAGAATAGTAGTTCATTTTCGATAAGGGTAAAATGCTATTACCAAAATATAGGTATTATGCTGTAAAAGGAGGCTACTTTAACATTAGGGAAAATTACATAACATATTTAGGCCCAACTTACCTAAAAGTCAATGGTAGACTGAAAGAAGCATCAAACATTTTTAAATAGGTATGCAATAAAACAACCCATGGTCAGTAAATAAAATGGAATGGTAACAATGGCCGTAAAATATATGGTGAGTTATTTTGCCATAGTCATGGCCATGATCAGTTGTTTTGTTGCCAAGTAAGTTCTCCACTAAACTATAAGGAACAGAAAAGTGTCTGACCTCACCTTTAAAAATTGTGTGCATGTACAAAACACAAACTATACCTGATTTATTTTTAATTATTGGTAATCTACCAGTTATGGTAGGTCTCTGATGGGCACACCCCTACAGTAAACCTGTCTTCATTTCTGCATACTTACAGTCTCCCTTCATTCCATCTAGCATTGCTAATCTTTTCCTCCCTCTCCCTAACTTACCCAGTATTATGCCCTCTATCACATCGTTCAACAAACCATCACCACTCAGCACGCCCTGCATCCACTTCTGCCTTCTTTAGATTTCTCCCGCTAGCCCTCTCTCCTCACCTACCATTCCCAAAACTTCTTTGTTCATTTTCTTTTCCGTCCATTTCACCTTTTCCATTCTTTTCCACACCTACATCTCAAAAGCCATCATCCTACGATTTTCATAATGACTACACCTGATAGCCTGTGTTTATGCTTAATCTCTGCTAACGTAAATGATTTGGGTTTGAGTTCTTCCTCAGAAAAAGATTCAATACAAGCTCTGGTAGTTTGCCTACTGGGTAACCAGATGAAAAGTACATGCTTAGAGCATAAGAGGGCTACCAGAAGCTTCAGCAAGGAAAAACTGAACTATTTTAACCAACTGTGATAGAATAAATTAAAAACTATCTATTACATAAAAAACTTGAAAATAATATGAATACTCTCAAACATTTTTTCAGGTCACTAAAGTGCACAAGAATCACTATCCACATTCATCTCTTTCTGGCATTTACTGCCACAGGCTTGACATGGATCATATGGTATAGAGAAGTAATATGTGACCCTGCAGTAGTGTTAGAAAATGGGGTAAGTTCAATTAATTGAATACACATTGTTAACTGATTTTACTATGGGTTTGTGTAGTTATATTCTAGTGTGCAATTCTTTTCTGGCTAGAGAATTTTGATAGAAAACAAGTCTGATCTCTTCATCAGAGTTTCTGCTACGCATACACATTTGACTTAAATTTTCCCCCTGTTTATATTAACAGAGCTGAGCGTTCATAACATTCAGAATGTTACATTCAGAAATAACCTAACTAGGGCAGAAATTGTGCATTTCCATTGCCATGATATAGAATAGGTCATTCCAATAAGTGAACTCCCTAGGAATTTTTGTATGCATTATCATCTGAAATTTAATTTAGTGAACGGAAAAATAAAGGAATATGTTTTAAAAATACGGTATGCAATAAAAATAATTTTACAATAATTCTCTGTTTGAAGCAGTAACTTTCTTTTGTCAATCTGGCTACTCTTGCCTTTCCTCCATCCTGATATGAAACATTTCTTGGGGAAAACTACCAACTATGATGCTTTTTACTTTGGCCACTTATAAGTCCCTATCATTAATCACATAAATGTAGAATAAACTATACATATACTATAAAAGGCTGAACAAGTATGCTTTGCTCTAATTCATGTACCATAGCCAGTGGTGAGAATTTTCTCACAGCCAAATGTACCTTGTAGTGTGGTAAAAAAAAACAAGAAAAGAGTTCCTCAATCTATATTATGAATGAAGTGAACATGAAGTGAGTATGAGTGAACAATCTATATATGAACATGAATGAAGTGTGAACCTCATGAAGCCCTTTCCATAGGTATTCCAAAGTTTGCATTTGTTTTTACATCATGCTAAATATGGAAATTTCGAATCCTATGACTAATTTTGAAAATGAAGCAGTAGTGGCAATGAAAAGCATTTATGCAATAAATTAGTAATATGTTGATTGTGATTAATACGGTATATGTGTTTTTAATGAAAGACTAATGACATTATTTTATATTTTCCAGTATTACTGCCAAGCACTGCACATATTACTAAAATACTTGACGCTATCAAATTACATGTGGATGTTCTGCGAAGGACTTCACCTTCACTTAGCACTGGTAGTGGTGTTTGTGAATGATGAAATAGTCCTTCGGTGGTTTTACTTCATTGGATGGGCACTTCCTGTGCTCCTAACAACTGCCTATGCAGTCAGTCGAGGGATGGATCCAAATGCAAACAGAAAGTGAGTTCTTGAAATGCACTGCAGTATGTAGGCTTTATATCCAGGCCATATTTTTATGTGGCCTCAAAGGCTTGGATCCATAAAAATACGTAATGGCATGCATATTGGCCAATAGGCTTGTCCAAATTGGTTTTCTGGATACTAAGTCCATGTTGCTTGAATGGCTCAATGTGACATGAATAACCATTGAGCAGATCAGCAAGATAGAACCAGATAATCAACAGTGCTCAAGCTTCTGCTTGGTAGTTGTTCACCATACGCAAAAAAAGTCTTTTTCTGACATGAACTGCTTGGAGACTCAGTAACTTGGGACTATTGTAAAGTTGCTATACCCTTACTGATACATAGGAGCCTTCATACGATTGGTGTGCTAAGGGGGACCCATTGAGCATTTACAATTTAAATATTTAGGATTATAATACAGGGGAATTAAGAAAAAGATATGGAGAATCATAAATGGTGGGAAGAATGATAATGCTACATGAAAAGGATCCTGTGATTAATTAGTCCTGACAGAGGCAAGTGCAGGGTATGGCTAATGGAGGTAGCAGTTGGAAGATAAAGGGGGGCTACCCCCATCCCTCTAAAAATTTGTTAGAAAATCGATGAGTCTTGAGAACCTCAAGCTTACATACACCATTGCCCTTGGTCTCTTGGGCTACCCATTAATGTCATCCCTAAAAATAAAACTCCTTAGCTCTTCTGTCACTGTTTGGTTTTGCCAGTGAAGGCCTGCAGCACCCAATTTGCATGCATCAATAATCCCGGACAGGATGGAAATTATAAAGAAATCATAATTCATAGCATAAAAAAGGGTGAAATTACATAATTAACTACTATCCCCAACATATTCAAAACTAGGCAATTTTTCTTTTGGTTTAAGAAGCACATGCAAAATATTTCAGTTCATGAAATGAAGTCCTCATGAAAAATTATAATGGCTCATTCACAACTTTTTAAATGCTGTTTCTGATTGAGTTTTAAAAAAAAAACAAAAATAAATGTATTTTTTCTTTCTTCAATCCGTTGCGTAGTTTCTGAGCTATAGGAGGCTAAGTATTAAAGTCCTTAAGCATTTTTCTGAAGGGGTGAGCTCATGGTTATAATGTTAGAAGTCCCTTTCATCCAATTGACACAGACTGCTGAGCTGAACCAATGATGTAGGAACTATAATAGAGTAGGTGGCAATTTTGGGGTATTTCCAATTTCATTTTATGAGTTAATTGATGTCCGTAGAAGAAAAATGTTTTACTAATAATGATTTTATGGGATATGGATGAAATATTCATGGGTCTTCCACCAGGTCAAAAATTGATCGGTTGCTGATATTTCGATGACTAACTTCGCCATAGTCCTCAGGGCATGGGATACGCTATAAGCCAATCATGGAAGCTGGTGCTTCAGGATTGATGAATAAGGAGAGACTTGGTGCCGGCTAATCAGAAGGCACTTGAACCCTTGCTGGAGGGTATATAAACATGGCCGTTTTTGAATGGGTACTCAATAAAATAAAATAACCAGAAACTATATTTGGATTGCATTGTACTAAATGCCCCTAGAGAGGCATGGTAAAGAATATCTAAACTGGACAGCACATGACCACTTGGCAGTACTCAACCCCCTAAGGATGATGACAGGTCAGTCATCGAAACGCTGGCAACTGACCACTTGATCTAGTGGAAGACCCTTGAAGACTTAATTTGCAGCATATGCCAGGAAAGCACTAAATCCTTCATCTTTGGGTATATCTTTTGAAGTCATGAATAAAATTTAAATTTTTCATCTGATTGAATGTCCCTATTATGCATTACCTTTTTATGTTATATACCTATCCATGATAAAAAATAAATCCACAGGAATAAACTTCATGATTTTAATTTGTTAACTACTTGAGATATAATGTATTTTAAATAAATAAAAATTAAGTTTCATGAAAGTGTAATATAATTCTATCAAAATATTTCAAAACAACAGGTGCTGGTTGGGAGACAGTGTTTACGAGTGGATCCTGATAGCTCCAATCATTATTACTTTGACGGCAAGTTTAATATTCCTCATCAATGTTGTCAGAGTTCTGCTCACAAAGCTTCACTCACGATCAGCCAATCCAGCCCCTATAGGAATGAAGAAAGCTGTCAGAGCAACACTTATCCTAATTCCCCTGTTTGGCATACAGCATGTCCTGATTCCTGTAAGGCCTGAACCTAATGCCCCTGGGGAAGCTTTCTATGAAATATTTGCTGCTGGACTCGTATCACTACAGGTGAGTTATTTTTTGATCAATTACTTCAATGTTTAGGAAACAAATATAGAAAACATGCTGTATATACGTGAGATTTTCATTGTATTAACGATTTTTTTTAATACCCTGCACATTAAGTAAGCATATCATAAGCTTCAGGCTGTTTTACATGTCAACTTCTCATTAAAGGCTGCAATAACCTCCATGAATATGGGAATGCTGCCTAACAACACAACTATATATTAAGCAAAAGAGCAGTTAAATAATTTCTGATTCTTCATCTCTTCATTTTTCTAAAAACCAATTAAAAATTATCAAGGGTTTTTTTTCCCTCAAGAGTCTATCAAGAGCCTACAACCTGAATTTCAAATAAAACAATTAAGATAAATGAACTAGTATATACTATATAACTACGGTTATGTACATATATGTGACTAGGTTTGATCCTTTTATAGTATTGCAATGAGAGAGCAAAATAAATCTATCCATCGACCCAATATTTTAAAAATAAATGACCATTATGTACCTACCTACCAATGTATTTAGACAATTTTAACATAGAAGTATCCTATAATTGCAGAAGATCATTCCATGTCACAAAAAAAAAAATGGCTGTAATTAAATCTAAAGTCAGCAGCAGCAATATGTACATAACAACCTTTTGAGATCATGGTGAACACTGTTATCCATTACCTTCATTGTTTACATTGTGAAAACAATCAGCGAGTTAAAGAAAAACTGTGAAAATGCTGACCAGGAGGAAAATATCAGCTTGCTGCCTTATACCAATGGCATAGCTTTAGTGTCAGAGAAATAAGAATTTTTGCTTTGAAACTTAATTCTGACTTGAAACATAACAAATGAAAAAGTTTATTTTGATCACTTGGAAAAAAATTTTAAAAATTAAAAATTGAAAATGAACAAAACCAAACTGAGCCCAAGATCAGTGGCAGGAGGCCAGAAGGCTTTTTCTCTCTGTGGTCATTACTTATTCCCAACATCTAATCTCCTACCCCCCTCCCATTTCTCCCTTCATATTCTACTGCATTCCAATACCCAATCACTATCAAGTGTTCCTTTCTGCATATTATTTCTTCTAATTGATATTATATACTGTCTACTCCTTCTACCCGGTGACTACTTGACAGCATATTCACCTATATTACCACTAGAGTGGTTGGGTATGCATGCCCTACAAGCAAGACTAAAGAATGGGTAACTATTGTAGGATTCCCTGGGAGATAAGTTATTCAAGCCTAAGTTTGAGTATATCCTTGACGAGGGGGTATAAGGGAGGAGGGGCTTTGACAGAGGTTTGCAAATAAATTAATTCAAATGCAAAAGCTCTTAAATATGGGACATTTTATCAGGTTCCATGGCATCACCTTTCAAAGTATACATATGAGTAGGTTCTTCTTCATTTATTTCTAATTTGTACCAATGTCTCAATCCTCTTTCTCATGGTTATATTTTTGATAACCTATCTAGATTCCCTGAAGAACAATATGCTATGACCTTGCTGGATCATTCATTATTGTTTGCTCACTTTTGTTAAATTCTACTCTTTCAGGGATTGTGTGTGGCCTGCCTTTTTTGTTTTGCAAATGTGGATGTACATCAGGCGCTGAGATCAATGATTAAAAAGATAATCTCAGCCATTGGGCACAACAGTGACTCAAGTGGTGCAGCAGGTGGTGCTCTAGGCTACAGTGGAGGAGTTGGCAATGGGACAACAGCAGCCTTTGCAATCGGAGATAGAGGGGGAAGCTTCAGGGCCACAGAGGCAGGGGGGAACAGTTTAAATAACCAAACAAATCAGACCTGTCCCGACACCTGTGTGTGAAGAAATGTTGTTTTCCAGTGGAAACTTAAAGGTAAATATAAGAGTTCTGTGAGAAGATTAATGAAATATCAATTAGCAATGGGCAACTCAATTTTTTAAATTTTCATATCTCTCAAATACTCTGGTGTTTGTGAAGTTGAAGCCTTGATAGATATGTATGTTAGTGAGAGAGGAGGACTAAAATCTGAATACCTAAGTTCTCCACACAACAAGTGCTACTACTAAGCAATCCTAGAATTGATAGCATGTGATAGTGATGACCAATTGATGTGCTCTACTAAGTGCGGCTATTTCCCAGAAGATCAAGATGCCTTATCTATCCTTTCTATTAAGATGCCTTTCCTATTTAAGTAGTGGCCGTTTATAGTTTCACAATCATTCCCAGGTGGTTAAAATCAATTAATTGAAGTTTCCTTGCAATAACAGACCTTTACTCTCCGACTAAAATATAACAGTCTTATTTAATGTAGCATTTTAGACCATAGTGATGTCTGCTACCCAATTGCAGTCTTCACTGATACAAAGGTAGTAATTAAAATTGGTTCCTAACCAATGGGATCATGACTATCCTCTACATTTGCAATAAGTAATTTCATTACTGTTAATTCTTTTATGGTCTGAACCCAGTAAAGTTCCATATTATTTTGTTGGTGCAAATAAATTAATGCAGGCAACATGATCCTGTTGCAAATGTGATTCACACCCTGGAAAGTTTAGGCAAGAGCCCAGTTGCCTGTCTGTACACATGCTAATTGACCTTTTTAACGGTTGAAACAAAGTACTATGGGGTACAGCAGCAAATGCATCTTTATTTAAAATACCTGCAAGAACAAAAGTAAACCCTAATGATGGTACAAGGGTCCCTGACTACAATGGCTTCAGATAAGAAGGAGAAGTACTTAGGGCACAAAGGGGAGGGGGGAGGAAAGTCAGTTGCAGAGTGAGGAGTTGGTACCTTCCAGGCAGAAGAGTGAGGTGCCAAGGTGGCGGTGGCAAAGGCAGCCGAGAGTTTCACGTATTTCCCATTCGGAAGGCGTGTTACTTCAATCTCCCCCTCCCGGAGAGGTAGCAGCCCTTTATATATCTGTAGCCTCCCCCATTTCTTCTTTATCTCTCCTCATGCTGCTTCCCGCCCTCTCTTTTGACCAAATATGTGACTTACAAGGACAGCGGTAAAGGAGTCGACCTGCTCATTGTCGGCTCAAGGTACCAATGTTACATTAAGTTTAGCACAGTTTAAAATTGTATTTCAGCATGGAATATTGTTGCATATTCCCTTAATGCAAAATAAGTGTGGGAAGAGGGAGAGGAACAGTTGCATATACACATATCAACCCATGATTTTCCATCCTAGCTGAAGCTATTCATGAAGTATTTGGAGACTTCTGTAACAGAGAGTCCAAACATATTCCAGAACTGTTCAATCAGATTCATATGTTTACTATGGGCCCCAGTCTCAAGCTCTTCAGTTCATTTTTGATAACCTGGTAAACACTTCGTACCCTACTGTGCAGGTGGGTCTAGACCATCTTGTAAAATAGGGAAAATAATATGAACTTCTTTGAGGGAGAGACACAAGCAAACAGCATTCTGAAGGGGAAAGAGAGATAAGGGAAAGGGAGAGTAGGGGATGGAGAGTTTCCTCTCCTCCACCTAAGTCGGCAAGGTCCACTCCCCTCAATGTTCAGCATTCTACAATTTGCCTACCAAAACAAAAATCAGTTACTGCACATGATGTTTGGCTACAACTATCCCTCAGCCTTTTCCCCTACCCCCTACACTTATTCCCTATTGAGTGTGGTCATTGGCCAGGCTATCACAAATTGACTGTGGTCCTCAGGCTTCTAAGCAGCATTCAGAAAATAAATTCATAAATATGACTCACGTTGGATAGAAACTCCTAATAAAACTAAAGTGAAAACATCCTAATAAAACTATTTTGTGAAGAAATATTCTTGTGGGTTCTTGTATGTTTTTTAAAAAAAATTAAAATAATATTAGGTATCATATTTTTCTAGAACTACTAAAATTTCATAATGTCTACTCAAGACTTATGACAGATTAACACATGTCTTCTTATACGCTAGAATATATATCAAAGGCTTCATTATAAATAACTACTAAGGTTCTAATTATAAATTGTATGCTTTCATGGTCATTGGTAGATGCTGTAGTGGCTTCTAAAGCTGGCTCCGTGAGAAGTATTTTTTTGGATAAACATATCTTTCCCATTATAGCAAAGCGAATTCTGAGCTAAGTTCTTTTCTTTTGAAGAAGCACACTGTAACTTGAAAGAATTATTGAAACAAGAAATGCTCCACATGCAGTCAACCTCACAAGCTACTGCAGCATCTTGGTATTTAGTTTATTTCATGTGACAGTATTATAACATCTCGCGGGGAGTTATAAAGCTAATTATAAATATTATTAGAATTTTTCAATAGGAATTGTTTGGAAGTTAAAACTTCACAATTCATTAACTATCCTCTTGTTCGTAGAATATTTATATATGTATTGATTTTCGGTTAACTGTTGCTAGTGTTTTTAGTACCAATGTAGCTCCCAGGATGAAGTCCAAAATAGCAATTTAAGTTTTCGGAGATCAATACATATACACATAATATATCAGTATGGTATTTATAAGTTCTCAATGTCATAAACACATTCTCAAATTAATGAAATTCTTTACATTACAAAATCAGTGCAGACAAACAGCAAGTTTGCCCATCACTCACAGTGATGCTCCTACTGTTTGTGGCAGCTTAGGTTTATCGATGAGGTACATTTAATTACCCATTACCTCTTCCCTAAATATATGTTGCTCATCTTTATCTTATTTTTATTATTAGGAGAATATTTACCAGCCAAAACATGGCTTAAAAAGTGACATTTAAAATCCCATTTTGAAATTCTTGGACTTTTTTCTCACACAGGGTTTCAAGTTCCGCCAACTTTGTTTTGCACCCATGAAAATGCACCTGAAAGCATCCAGGCCTGAAATTGACAGAAAGATAAAATCTACACAAAATACCACAACAGTGGTCTGAGTAAAGTAAGAATTGGGCTCAACTAATCTGAGTGAATAAGAGGACAACATGAGCCAGAAAGTGGTCGAAAGAATGTAATATCCGCATCAAGCTAAATAGGTGAATGAAATTATGAAATGAAAGTGTTAATAAATAATACCAAAATAAACAATTGCTACACATGCATGCGCAAGGAAGTGTGCCTATGTCAGCTGGATATTAGATGGGTAATGAAAACTCTCTTGGTGTTTTATTTTTTAAATCAGGTGAATTTATTTTTTGTCATTTTGAGATTTAAGTGGAATTTATGTCATTTCATCAACTGTATGAACTCTTCTTTGATACCAATAAAATTATCCCTTTTTACAATGAATTTCCTGTAAAATGTGAACTGTTCATGCTAAGTGATTGAATTTTTCATATTGAATATTTGTAAATAATTCATTATAGTTATCGAAATATGTATGTCCATAATTCCAACTTGATAAGAATTTTACCAAATTCAGCTTCTCAATGCCTTTATTCTGTTTAAATAAAATGTTATTCATGACTTTATTATTTCCACATTTTAAGACAACTGTTACCAACTATGATTTATAATGAATTTACCTTTATATTTTAATAATACTAAAAATAAAAGCATTAGAACTTTAAGGGCTTCATTTTATTTCGTTGAATTGAAAAGTATATCTAAACCACCACCTTATTTGAAGATGTATCCAGTCATCACAAAAAATGAGATTTTGCTACAGTATTTGGCCACATACGGCCAAATTGTGGAAAGCCATTATGGTGCCAAAATGGTTTTTCTCCTGAGGCATACTTACCGTGGCCACAATAGATTTTTTTTGATTCACCAAAATGAGGATTGCCACTCTTTCCCAAAATTATTTTTGATTAAGGAACATAAATTAGCATGTACCTACCTCATAAGCAGGTTGCCAGATTCAAGGAGCACCAAGTCATCAAATGAGAGTTCAAAGGCAGCCCCAAAAGTCACCCCATTCTGGACTTGTCATGTTAGCACATGAAATTTCAAATTTAACTTTCTGTGACGAGTGTTTAGGCACTATTAATAATAAAATTGACACAATTTAGCAATAGAGTTACACAAGAATGTCAAGTATATGAAATTATACTAGTACTATTACTCTATTCAATGTAATAGAAAAAAATGAAATTACAAAGGTTTAATTATATTAAGCACTCGTGTATAGTTCGATCTCAAGTATTTTGCAAAAAAACTTGATTTGAAAAAAATCTAAATATCAGTGAGTACATATGGCTGTCCAATAAATAAAATGACTTCAGATTATGTTTATCGCCAATTATCAAACTAAGGACATTAATATGAATTAGGTAGTCAATGAAAATTTTCAAGTTAGGAAAAGGGTACCCTAATATATTTTTAATTATAAAACTATAGTTTTATTGAAAAACACGTGTTTTTCAATAAAACTATTTAAAAATTTTTAAATACTTAAAAACATTCCAATATGATTACATTATATCAGCTAATACTTTTCTCACTTGTCCTATTTCATAACTTAGCTTAAGTAAACCTGAACCTAACTAAACCGATTAACTATTCTTCCATAAGGTCAGAGGATACTTCACCAACTACCTCCACCCATCACCTAATATGTGACCAAAGAGCAGATCAGATGCATATTATATTTGATAATGACAACTTTCACAGGTGCAACATATAATATGCTTCTATTTGTGCTCCAACCATGTGGAACAATGCTTCTCATATCTGTTTTGTCCTCTAATCACCAGGACAGTGAGCAGAACATAGAACAATAGATCATGGAGAACAAAAAATTCAATTTAATGCACCTTTGAAAATTGTCAATAGTAATTTGAATAGGAATCTGTTTTCTTCTTTAATACCACATGACATATTTTTCAGCAGTCATATCACTTGACTTTGGCTCCTTTCCAGATCAGGCACCCTCAATTTCACTCAAAATACTCATAGGCCACCGATTAGTCAATATGTAACAAACTCTTTACAGAAATTTACATGCTAAAAAGTTATCAAAAATTACCTCTTAAGACACCATACACATTGTCTACTATGCTAATAATATACACACCCATCTTTCATTACGCCACTATAGCATTCAAGTGCTACTACCAGAGCATTACCATTTGGTAATCTACTGGTTAGGTTAGGTTTCTGATAGACAAGCAACCTTAACCTTACAATAACCCTTTCTTCATTTCCGCACACTTTCTGCCACCTTTCATTCCATTCAAAAGGCCAAATCTTTTCCTCCCCCTACCTTGACAACCCAACATTCTCCCCTCTACCAATGTCTCCAACAATCTATTGCCACTCAGTACCCCCTGCAACCACTTCTCCTGCCTTCTTTGAATTTCTCCTAATATACTTATTTCCTCCCCAGCCTTGCTCAAAATATCTTCATTTTTCTTTCCATCCATTTCCCTTTTTCCACCCTCCTCCGGACCCACATTTCAAAAGCCTCCAATGTACGCTTTTTGTAAGTAGGCACTGTGATTATATTCTGTTTATCTTCTTTCTTATGCCAATGTAAAGAGCCCCTTACTAACAAGTTCTACATATTTTGAGCAATAAAATATATTAGGTATTATTATTATGATGTTGCCAATCAATGACTTTTGGTAGTTGAACCACTTCATAGGTAGCCCAATTGGTGGCATAACACCCAATCTGGCAATTCTACTTATGCTTATAATTCTGCTTACATAATGTGATAGAAATATTTTAACAATTACCATACTACAGGTTATGTCCCTACTCCCAACCCCAGTGCTGAGCATTTTAAGTCAAATTCACATTATAATAATTTCCCTACTGTACCATAATATACTGGATATCATAAATACAAAAGTGCAGCTTCCTGATACCTAGCATCATGTCTATTAACTAAATAGTCAAACATGACCTATTACACGCTGCAAGAGACATTTCACAACTGTTGATGTGAAAAAATATGCAAAAACTGAAAGAAGTTCACTCACTACTCACATTCACTCTACAAATGAAGGTGTAATGTGGAAAATAACCTGAAGGGCATTTTGAAACTGACTTCACCCCATCTGCTGTTGTGAAGCATATATGAAACCTCTTTTTGCATTATATGTGTAACATTATAATAGTCTAGAGTCACACTTTAGCACATGAGCTATTTGTTAGAAAAATACCTATATTTTGGACAAATGGAAAATAAAAAAGCTCTGTCATATATTTCAAACACTAATGGGAAAGATGTAGAGTAAAATTTAATTTGTTATCAAAAAAGTTATTATCATGTACCATGCGCCAAAGAAGGGATCAACTACTCTCAATGCTTCACCACGATGACAGCATGTCAAAAGTTAATATGTTGCCAAATATAATTTCCTTTTACAATTCCAATAAAAGAGGAGTTGATACCTCATATAAACTACGCACAAATTATTGTGGATGAAGAAACTGTGGACATTGCCCTTCTGTAATTCCTTATTAATTTTTAAATACTATGGGGTTAAATGTACAACTTGTCTTGCTTTCCACAAAAAATCCACACACAAAAATCAAATCCAGAAAGTTTTTTTTATATGTTGATAAGGAAGGACAAGAAGTGGAATATATGTTTTCCAAAAAAAAGGAAAAATATCTGAAAAATAATTCTGATGGCAGATATGTAAAAGTAACAACGAAAAACTAAGTAAATATGCTCATTCTGTGACATTCACATATGTCGGGAACATTCCAATATTGATTTCAATGATTGTCAATAGAAAATATTGGCCTGAATGGAGATTTCGTAGACACCAGAAAAATAACACGAACGTATTTGTAAACATATGAATAACATAGTTAGAAAATGTTGTAACTTTTAAAGTTATTTAAAATTATTTAAATTAGATGTTTGACTGGAATTGAGTTAAAAAACTACGCCTTATGCTTATTAAGTCTTACATAAAGTATTTCTGGGTGTCCGACCTGAATCTTGTAGGTTACGTTGGCTACTGCACTGAAGGGTTAACAAAAAACACTGCATTCAACCCGAAGGTCGGTTTGAGCAGTGCTCACCCTTAACTACCAAGCCTAAGGCAAGTGAAATCACAAATCAAGGTAGGGTGGCCAGTTCCTTTCCCTGTAGCACGTGATTTCTCAGGATTACCATGTACTAGGCAAACGGTTCGCATCTTGTGTGACGCTGAGGGTGCCAATAGCCGTCACCCGATATCGAACACAGGCCCTCCATTCAGTAGCTCAAACTCCAAACAATAGCTCAAACACACTCTGATATGCTCTGGATAAAAATTCATCAAATGATCGAGTAGGTACGTACTAGCGAGCAAATAATTAATGTTCATACTTACTTGGGTACTGGACAGTGATCGCACCTGCTGCTGGGAGTAGTCAATATATCAATTAAAATACTTTTTCCAAATGCAAAAGCATCTATTGGTTATAAAATAATTTTCTAAAAATTCAGAATACGGCTCTTGGAAGTAATATACACCTGAAATGAGCATCACTCGAATAAAGTACCGTTATATGAGTGAAATGAAATTTCAAACAGCATAACGGTTACTTACTTCAAATCCTCCAAATACTCGCAGTGGGTGAACTAAAGAAATATGTCGATAAGGGGCTTCCTTGAGAAAGAAATAAATCTGGAATTTCCCATTAAATATGAACAATGGTTATTAAAACCAATCTTTTTTTCGGATTCGAATTCGGAGGAACACCGTAAGATTCCATTTGAATTTCACTCACTCCAAGTGAAAGATGGGAAGAACAATTGACTGTGGCAATAAAATGACAAATGAGTAGTGAGCGCGCTGGTAAACAATTATCTCCTTGATCTCCCTAAAGCATATACCGCATGTACCAATCTTGTTAATATTACTGCAATGCCGCAGACCTCATGGGAAACAGTTTCTTCATAGAAAAGAAAATTACCCCACTGAGGAAAAATTTAAAGGAACGATCACATATAGAACACATGATGCAATACAATATTTTTACGTGAACCAATATAGAATTGCATGTATTACAACGTTGTAGTACATACCTTATACGCTAGGTATATTTTATAAACTGTAAGTTTTCCTTTGAAGAAAATCAATTTGTGCTTGCGTGCTAAATTTTACTTCTAAAATTATGAAACTTTGTGCCGGCTTCATAATAAACGTTCAGAGGATTGCATATATCTTTTGGTACTTAATACTCCTTTGGCTTCTCTTTGTGCTTAAAAAAATGCTCTGAAATCTGAATCTTACGCGCATGAATATACAGATATTTATTCCCAAAGATTATGTACTTTATTCTTATGGGCTAATCAAAGCGGTAATAATACGGACCTTGGGGCTAATGGATCAAGCATCCCGCCACCTAGAGTATTCTTCAGGAATTACGCATTTGACAATTAAATTGCGTTGATGGAACTATTCGTTGTTTTCTTGGTTCATGACAGTCATAACCTTCAGCCCAAGGTTATGGGATATTTTCGTTAGAAATAGTAGGTATGTATTAGAACTCGTCTCCAAGAATTATTCTAACTCGTCTGCTTTTGCCGTGTTACTATGATTTGTTTTTGTACGCGCTCATATTCCCTTGTGTATTAAGCACTGATGAACATTTTCAGACACGACTTTTTCTTTTACGTTATTTCAGTCGTGTTAAACCGCAATTGCATGAAATATAACTTTCCGAGGAAAAGATACATATTAGATTTTCCTTGAACCTTCTTCCCTCCTTTTTGTCACCTATTGGTTACATAAGAACATTAATGCTCATGAGCAAGTTAATACATGGTATACCAGTACCTGTAAAATCAGTTAACTATAGTTAACTGATTTTACAAAGGTTTGGTTTTTATGATTCGCAATTGTGTCGGATCATTAAGTAGCTGAGAAAACTTGAGAATGTTTGAAAAAACTAAGTTTTATTTATACTGTTGAATCAAATTTTTAAAAGTATTTTTGAAATTGTTTGGGTCAATATCCCAGGGAATTGAGAGGAAATTACTTCTTAAATTCTTATGATTTCAAATCTAAGCCACACTGATTTCGTGACCCATTTTCACTCGCGTTACTGTCTCTTAAGAGGTATTATTGTTAGATAGTTGGTTAGTTAGTTGTTACTCTTAAGAGATATGTTATTGGAGAGATACTATACGCAATGTGCTGGCTGGGTTGGTACAATTTTTTAAAAACTTCTTCCATACACAAAAACAACCTTACTTTTCATTTTAAAAGTTTCACAAAGTGTGTACCTATAATATATCATGTGAATGGCAATAACATGAATACGGACGTAAATTGTAGAGTGAAAATAACGTGGTTATATAAAATGATATTTTTAACAATTAAAATGTGTGCAAATAAAAAAAAAATATTAATCGTAAAATCGTTGTTTGTTCAATTCATTAAAAGAATGTAACTAAAACGTAAAAACGGCGAAATAAAATATATAATAAATTAATAGTTCAATTAAAACTCTCGAAAACGGCTGCTGCAATTTATTTGATAATATATATTTAATATTAAACATTTCATTCTAAAAGTAATAATCAAAAAGTTTGTGACTCATGTAGGTTGTGAATGGTAGCAAGAATACAGACTTAATATTGACAAAAGAAAAAAAAGTTTTCGACGTTGCGACGAAGTTGCCACAAGCGCTACGCTTTTCGAGTGGCAACTGTTTTACTATTTCATACGTCGGCCGTTGGCGCTAGTATCAGGTATTTCAAAAATTTTTGCCATTCCTCCACTCTCTAAAACTCCAGGCACTCACGTAATTGTTCGCCTTTTTAACAACCGGACCGAGGATGCCCACCGAATAAATACCCTAAACTAACGAGGAATTGGTCTTCGCCATCCATACCCCATATTTTGTGCCTCACCGGATTTAAAAATGTCTGAACTCCGTCGACGATGCAGGGCGTTTCGCACTCCATTCCCCAAGTACTTTTAAGGAAGCATTTTTCTCTAAAGTATTCGGTTTGATGCGGCGAGACGTCCCAGTCGTACTCTTTGAACATTTTTCTTTCACGTGGTGGTCATTCGAACCCTCTCAATTGGAACCTGAGTTTGTGCCTGCCCATCACAATTTACGTGGCGAGCACTTGACGCCGCGAACGACCGCTGGAGACGGCGCCCGAGTCAACAATTTTTAACAACAATAGGAACCACAGCACCGGCACCAAAGTCTTCCACTTGGTTGCATTAACAGATTTCCAATACGATACGTATTGGAAATTTCAATTTTTCGACATTTTTGGCCTCCAGGATGGGAGGAACGTGGTATTGTTCATATCTCTATTTCTCCTAATCGGCTGCTACAATTTATTTTATTAAAAAAATCATGAATGATGAATCACTACTCATTTTAAACATTTCGAAAAGTTTGTGCCACCATCAGGAAACGCAACGGAAAAACCCCCTCAGGCGATTAGCGACGCGGTAGACGAATTCCCGTCGATACCAATAGGAGTATGTAGGCACTTTCATTTTATATTCAGACGCCCAATTCTTGTGAAGATAGAGTTGGATACTTGCAAAAGCCATATTCAGCTGCAAAATGATATAGGAACTAATAAAACAAAAAGCAACACTCGCACACTTGTAGGCGGTACATCTTATTTACGAGGGTAAGAAGAGCATCACGACATTTCACTCCTTTAAACTAATAAATCACTACCAAGGAGAAAACTATCCTGCAGAATTCTTACCTTGTCAAAATCTGGGTCGGAAAATAAATTGTCCATGGACTATAAAAATCATTAGGTGCATATTTCTCAGTATATAAGTTCCACTAAGTGAAGTCTAAAATGATTATTCCTCTAAGTAAGTTGTAATTGTAAACGTCATACGAAGATATAATTAAAAATGTATGCCTATAATTTCCCTTCCTCTACCTACACAATATTCTCCCCTTCTATAGCATTATTCAACAATCCATCTCCTCTCAGTACGCCGTGCATCTACTTTTCCTGCCTTCTTCGGACTTATCCCAATAGCCCTCTCCCCTCCCCAACCGTCCGCAGAAAACATCCTCGTTCGATATCATTTCCGTCCATTCCACTCGTCTCATGCCTACGACTCGAAAACGCATCACGGCTAACCCTTGCATTAGACTACCCCGCGCCTCAAGCTATCCGGCCAAGATCTCCGGCACTGATTTCCGGCCTGTATCCACCCGTCCCCTCACAAGGGATGCAGAATTTCTATAGCAGCCAGCAAAGGAAGGAAGAAAGGGACTCCCGGTTAAAAGGCAGAAGTCGACGTTGCAGCGAGTGTACGCAGCATTTAGCTAGTAATTGTCCTATAGTTTTCGGCGATTTGAAAATGTGAAGGTCACTCTCCCAAAGTACGAAAAGAGTACTCCCCTCCCATTTTCCTCACATGACCTGAAAATTCCTACAGGAGAACGTGAGTCAGACCCGGGACCTTTTCGGGGTGGAAAGTTGTGGCGATAAGGTCTTGCTTGACAATGTTTCTTTTGCTTGATTTTTGCCTTGGACTCGTTTCGCACGAGTATAAGTTGGAAGTTTTACTTAGCTGTTCTTGAAACCTCGTCTTTATCAAAGTAACTGGATTCTTGTTTTTAGATATATTATTAACATAGTTAATACTTTGTCTTGTCTAGTAGGTTATTTAGTACTCACCAATGTGCTTGAACTTGTAGCGGTTCGAGGGGACTCCAATTGCTGGGTTTATTAGTTATTCTGAGAAATTATCGGCACGAACGTTACAGTCGCATTCCAGAGAGATTTGCCGCCTATTGCAGTTGGCAATGGCAATACATATCTTCGCAAATCACCATCCTTCGGCCACATTTTGAGATATCATATACATTCGCTTCCACACTATTTTTAAAAGGGATTGCTCCCCTTCGAAATATTTTCCCATATGCTCACGGTAAATAAAAAAACAATTCACAAAATTGTGCGAGTGTTTTTATCTGCCTCATTACTCAGAATCGGAAAAACCTATGGAATATATTACGGATGGGCTCAGAGAGTAATTTTTCAAAATTCAAAAGATATACTTCACAAGAATCTATTTCCCATAGCAATTGTTTAAAAATTAGGGAAACATTATGCACCATGCTTAGCGCTCGTGTTGCGCCTAGTTTCTTCCCCTCCGATCTCCTCCATCCCCACCTCCTACTTCCCCTTATTCAGGGATCTCACCCCTTTCAGTCTTCCCTTTCCCTCTGCCGAGCTTCGTGGGAAGTGAAACGATCGAGTATGCTTTCTCTTTGCGTTCTCGGAAGACTCAAACATTCATATATGCATCTTACTTTTATTCGATGTTTCACGCATAAAATACTTCAAGGGTAATGAATCTATTTATTTTAATTCGAACACCTTCGCGAGGATTCTCCATACCTCCTCCGCTAAGGCGTCTTTCTTCCCTTCAACGAGATAGGGAGTCGTATCGAGAGTTCTTTGGGGAGTTGTTTCTGTGACTTTAGTGGTCCCAAGAACGCCGTAGGTTCAACTTATCTAATTCAGCTACGATAATACAATCGTTGATGCACACTGGGCAAAGGATTTTTCCCAGGAGCCACTAAAATATCCTCGTCTCAAGATGGGGACGATCTGTTCTTTCTTTCCCACGGTCGGAAAACATTCCTTCCTTGAAGCCAGATGGCCCAACCTAGAAAACTGTTTACTCAGCCCTTGTCATGCGGACCAGAACTACGTGACCAATTTCAGCGGAACCAAGCGGGAGGAAGGGGTTTATTCTCAGTATCTCATTTCTTTCCTTAGGGGAAGAACCTCAAAAAATTATTTCTACCGTGCATATTGCCGAGTTGTACTGTAAAAATCCATCTGTTTAGACTCTTGGTTCATGGCGAAATCTTGAAAAATGGTTATTATTGATCCTTGGAATATGAAACGGCCTTGTATTTCGCCAATTACTCAGAAAGACCGACGCTAACTACAGTGCACTGGAAATGAATCTGACCTGTTGCAAATATCCGTCCGTGTTCTCTATGGGCATGTGCTGTCTGAAACCGTCGAAAAAAAATTAAAAAAAAATCGACTTCTTGACAAAATTTTACCACAGGAAGGAGTAACATAACATGAAAGCCTTAATCCACTTTTCATTGCATCCCTATATATCGATTAAAACGGTTAATAAAAGTAATATTCAAAACATGTGCCACGTTTGAGGAGGGAAACCTTTAGTAAAGACCTAGTACGAGTAATTGTTTTTAATCCTGACAAAC